>JAPFFP010081953.1:0-22243 GCA_026153255.1 Solanum medicagineum | reverse complement strand
ATTTGATCCATATCGACAAAGCTGACACAAGAGTAGCTCTGATATCACCTGTAATGACTTAGCCCAATACTTCGAATTATTGTCCACTGTTGGGCCTATCCCATCATGGATTTGTCCTTTAGGGCTCACCCTAAAAGGAACCTCATAGTATATAGACCGATCCTTTACTTATATACCCATCATCTTTCTTGTGTTTTGCTAAAGTGGGACTTCTCATCTCAAGATGGGTTGTTACAGGTACCCCAAACAAGCCTCATAGCATACATAAGCACATCCTTGATTAAAAAGCATGGATCAATTATCAACAATTAGTACTAAGGGGATTTGGGACTAGGACGCACTCTATGAGGACAGGGGACAAGGAATTTCACTATTCAATCAGATCAAGTAAATCCAAGGGAAAGGAGCATAAGACACACTTTATGAGAAGTAGGGACTTAGGAATTTCATCATCTTAATTGTATCATCACAAGCAACAACATATAAGGGATAAGAACTAAAGAAAAGTCTCAATCGATGCATAAGCACCGCAAGAGTCATACATAATATATTATCCAACAATACCTCTAGTCATTAGTGGAATGGGAGCCAAAACATGTATTAGACTCACCCTCAAAAGTAAATAACAATAGTAGCAATGTCTTGACATAAGCAAGATAAAAATGGACGTTGTCCTCGGAATGAGGGACTCACCATAAGCAAGTCTTCAAGAAATCGTACTTGCCACGAGAATGTGGATGGATAGGAGCTCCAGTACCTACGGTTAAGTCATGTAGGAAAGAAATATCTATTAGTACTTAGAATATACTAAGTATGCAGGGCACAATGCAACAAGAGATCATAAGTCATAATAGACAAGATGCATTATCATATACAAAGTTTATAGGCTCAGTATGACATGAATGATCTATTCCTTAATTAAAAGATATATGGAAGGTAAATCATGATTTTGTAACATAGCATATACATATATGGGAAGAGACCATAATCGACACTAAGATTATGCAAGCTACTACATGGAATCCCAATGTTTCCTTCATATCGAAAAAGGAGTGGCCTACTTCCCAAGGTAAACCATCCCACACATTGTGGGTAACTTGACCTAGTTGGATCCACTAGTATAAGTCCATCAAGGGAAAATAATAATGACCTGTGGTGGCATATAGTAATGGGAAGTAAAGCTTTTTATATAGACCCTTCGAGATAGTCCCCCACTTTGAATCCCATTCTATACTAAGTCTAGTCCCACAGAATGAATAACATAAGCATAATCATGACTTGTATTACTTGTAAAATCTAATAGCTTAGTAGGAGTAGCTTTGAAAAATTGTACCCTTCTTATTGGACGACCTCCCCTTCTTCAAACTCTGATTCAATAAACATCCTTGACCCCTTCAAGTGAACATTTTTCTTTCACAAAAGGGTATAACATAACGTCAAAGGGCTTATGGTCTTGCATAATATTCATAGAATTTCTAATGAATTCATAATATACTTGGCAACCAATAATCATTCATAATATTCATAAACTTGCATAAATAACATGAGAAGATATCATTTGGCACCATAACTTAAATAACCCAGGATGAGATTCAAAGACACATAAGAATTTAAGATAGGGCATTTTCCAAAATCCATCAATTCATACATTAAATAGCAGTGCATACTTATTTGAACATAATATTCATGATTTAGACCAAAATACAATATTTGGGTAAAGATTAACAAGACCCATTTAAGAAATCATCAACCCAATGTAGTAATGTAAAGGGTTCATATTTACCAACTCATTTCATGCATTTTAAAATCAGCAAATAATAATTTCTAACATGAATCATGCATATAATTAGGAATAATACGTACTCATGATAAAATAGACCTTGAAATTATAGATTGGGTTGAAAAGGTTTTAGACTCCATGGGTGGAAAGACCCATGGATGAAGAAACTCACATAACTTAGAGCGAAAACATGAAAAAAGTAGAAGAGAATCTTGGATTTGATGAAAAGCTTGAAAGAAATTGAAGCTTGTTCTTCAATGGAGGATTTGGGTCTTCCTTGAGAGAGAAATTTGGAATGAGTAAAAGAAAAGGTTATTAGGGCATAAATATAGACTTAGAAAAGTATATTTAAGTTAAATAGGTTGAAAACCCCTTTTGGGAATGTAGAAATATCATCAAAAAATGATATTTTAATGAGTCCCAACGATAAAATCAGCGATGCAGGGGTCCTATCACCAAACCGTTTGGAGATACACCGAATGGGGACCCTTTGACCATACTGTTTGATAGTTTTTGAAAATTTTTAGGGTATTTCAGTGGCCAAAATTGGTGCATCATTGAATTATTCACCGGATCTCCAAAATTGACAATATTGATAAGCTTCAGTAAAATGAACATAACATTTTACTCCAAACTCGAAACAAGGCAAAATTAGATGAGTTGAAAAACTAATTCAAAGAACTACAATTTAGTATATAGTCGGTCATCTAATTCATTATGTGCTAAGAGATATGGTCATTTGAAGTTGACCCTTATACAAATTCACACTGAAACTTAGCTGATTAAAATTCTTTGGACTTGGCTCAATGTAAGCGATGCCTTATGACCCCAAACCACATTTAATGCACTTTGAATGCCTAATAATTGATACCACTACATTAGAAGTCACCAAGTTGATCCCATATGAGTATGAGAAACAACTCAGGTCTTAGCTTAAGATCTTGGGCATTACAACATCTCCCCCTTGAAAACATTCATCCTTGAATGTGATGGAAATATGCTTGAGAAAAGTTATTAAACAATCTCCATCCCAACATGAATGCATTAATGCAATTCAAACACCTCTTTCATGAACTTTTAAATTTATATACTAAATATCATCAAAACATATTATCATGAGTATGTATGTATGCAACATGACATAAAGGGCTGAAATACAAGATTTAATGCCTTAGACATGATTGAATAATTACCTTAGGCTTAAGTAGAGTGAAAAAAATAAAGATATAATTTTTTCATATCCGTTTCCGCATCCCAAGTAGCACTTTCAACTTGTTGGTTTCTTCAGAGGATCTTAACGAATGCTACATCTTTGTTCCTCAATCTCTTCATTTGTCTATCTAATATCTTAACCGAAACTTCTTTGCACATCAAGTTCTCTTCCACATTCGCTACCTCCAAATGCACAGTGGAGCTTGGGTCACCTATACACTTCCTTAACATGGATACATGAAAGATCGAATGAACCATACTCATCTCCATAGGCAACTCCAACTCATAAGAAACCATATTGACATGCCTCAAAATTCTATAAGACCATCCATACCTAAGGCTAAACTTTTCCTTCTTGCCAAACTGAACTACACCCTTCATGGGTGAGACTTTCAAATACACCCAATCATCCACCTTGAACTCAAGATCTCTCTTTTTAATGCCAGAATAAGACTTTTGCCGACTTTGAATCGTCTGTTATCTCTCCCTTATTATCTTCATCTTCTCTAAGGCTTCTAAAATAAAATCCAGCCTATCAACGCCATCTCTCCAACTTCAAACCATCCAATTGGGGATCTACAATGCCTCTCATATAAGGCGACAAATAGTGTCATCCCAATGCTAGAGTGATAACAATTATTATAAGCAAACTCAATGAGTGGAAGATTCTCATCTCTTCCCCCCTTGAATTTTAACACAGAAGCTACTAGCATATCTTCGAGGGTTTGAATGGTTCTTTCGGCTTGACCATCCATTTGTGGGTGATAGGTCCTGCTAAGCTTGTATATTACCCCTTAATGTAGCTTGAAAAGACCCAATGATATATTTCTTGAATATCTTAAAATGCATGCATTATTTCATAAATACGACTTCATATTCTTTTTCAGAAGACAAAATTTATAAGGAAGGGTCACCTTAGATTTTTGGGATACTCGTATCGAAAAATAAATTTTGAGTGAAATTGTACATATCAGTAGGGTATGCAATAAGAGTGCGTTGCGCCCTTGGTCCCATTTAGTTTAAAATTTTTCAAGTTTCGTTTCTTGCCTGGAAAGTTAGCTGGGAGCTATCCCAACACCTATATATATATGTATGTATGTATGTATATATATATATATATATATTTAAATACATGAAAACTCTCTTATTTTCTGACCCAATCGTCTCTCTAAAATCCCCCAAATCCTCTCAAACTTCTCTCTAAAAAGCCTCCATCAAAGCTCTTCAATTTCTTGGAGATCAAGCTTCCTCCATTAAAGACAATGCTTCAACAAGGGATTCTTATAGTTCTCAAGACAACTTCTTCAAGTTTCGAGGTCTAAAATTTATGTGGGTTTCTTCATCCATGAGTTCTTTCACCCATAGAGTCCCAAAACCTATTTTACAAATTTCTTCAAGTTTTAATGGTGATTTCTTATTATACATCTAATGCATGAAATTGCATAAATTGATTTCAAAGGTTTTCTTCTATGATCTATTTTATAAAACTCAAGCTATGGAAGTTAATGAAACTATGATGTTATGATGAAATTGATGACTATAAGATGAATTGCATGAATCTATGTCTAAAATTCAAAGATGATATGTATGATTATGGTGGGTTGTTTTAAGAATGATTTAAATTGGTGAATTTCACTGCTTTCATGCATAGTCCTTTTGAGTTACAGGTGCTCAAAGTTGCATGTATGATCCCACCCAATTATCATATCAAAGTTTTCTAATGGTGAATCATCCTCAATTATGAGAGTGACCTAATACCCTTATGTTTATGAATAATAATAAGGGTTCCCTAAGACCCTAATGTTTATGCATGATGATCATGGTGAAAGAATAATTCTCACCAAAGATGGATCCCATATTGGGTCATACGTTTAGATGAGCTACTCTATATTTATATGACGATACTATGCTTTTAAAGCTTATGAATGATTATGATTATACATATATTTTCAAATTTATCGTTTGGGAATAGCTTAGCTTTGAATGGGATTAGGAGGTGGAGGCTCGACCTAAGGGATCCTTGTATAAAGTCTCCTTTTCTCGTCAACTATGTGCTACCATAACAGCCCTTGTAGTATAGGCTAGTGTCCAGATAAGCCATTTTATGTTTTTATGATGCATATGCTATAAGGGTGGATTTCTACCCTGCAAGTAGTCTCCCCGTGCCAATGTAAGGGGTTATGTTGGGTTCCAAGTAGAAGCTCACTTGGTCTTATATATCAGTTATGGTCTACCTCCCACATATGTATGATGATAGGATGTTATGTTTATCTCTCATGAATGACTTTATCAAAGCATCCTCATGCACGACATATTGAACATACATTCTATTGTATATGATTATAAATCTTGTTATAAAGCTATTATCTATTGTTGCATTGCATCCCATATACTAGTACATTTCAAGTACTAACACATACTTTTTGCCCACATGATCTGACCATATAGGGACCAGAGCTCCTATTCATCCTCCTTCACATGGCTAGCTTGGATTCGTGAAGATTGTTATTGTGGTGAATCCTCCACTTCAGGGACAATATCCTACATTCTATCTTTCTTATGTTGAGACACTAGTACTTTACTTTCTATGTTGAGGGTGAGTCTTGGACATGTATTGCGCCCCATACTATTCATTCTTTGAGGTGTTGTTGTACTATGCTATTCTATGTATACTCTATGAGATGTTGAGATGTTATAGAGACTTATCCTTTAGTCCCTATCCCTCATGTGATGTTATGTGATGTTGATGATGATGGAAGGTGATGAAAGTTCTACGTCCTTTCTTCTCATTGGCTTGAGTCATACTTACCCTCCTTTTAGTTATTGCTTGCTATGTGATTCATACAAACCCTATTCCCATATTAACCCCTATTGTATAAGTCATAAGCCCCTATTTTCTCAGTATTATTTGTTGATTCTTGTTTTATATTCCACAACCAAGGATGTGCAAATGATATGTTAAGAGGCTTGTGTGGATAACCTTTGGGTTTCCCATTCATCATGTCATATCTAGGTCCTAGGCTCAGGTTGTAACAAGCTTGGTATCAGAGCACTAGGTTTGTAAGTAGTCCATGAAAATCCAATACACTACATCGAGCGAGGTCTTGTTCATAGGTATGAAGTGCGCCACATCTATGAATAGGAGGCTATAAGACATTTTAGGAAATATTTCACTTTATTATGATTCATTTCATGCCATTAGAAGTATCTAAGGTTATTTCTCCTACTAACGACACCATTTTTTCTATTTCTATAAATTTCCACCAAGAAACGCTCCATTGCCAAGGGGTGAAACGAAGATCAAGCTTCTCCCGAGCAACAAGAGAAGAACGTTTCTCATGCTGAGTTTAGAAATGCTTTCACTATATTGGCCCAAGCTTTGTCCAGTGAAACTAATATAGAGGTTGTTATTGCTCTTCAAGTACCTACCCTGGCAATTTCGTGATTTCATGAGGATGAACCCATCATAGTTTCATGAAGAAGGTTGATGAGGATCCAAATGAATTTCATGATGAGGCTTGTAAAATTGTAGCCATCATGGTTATGCCATTGGAGGAGAAGGCTACGCTTATGCCTTATCAATTGAAAGGTGTGGCAAAGGTTTAGTATGACCAATTGGTGGAAGAAAGAGGTGTCGAAGCAGGCCAAGTTGGGTAATAGTGGATTGAATGATAACACCCGGGTGAATGAAATAGAAAGAATTATGGGCTTCTTTCATAATCAAGTACCTCAACCCATTAATTTTTTTTCACATAACCTACTTATATCATCCCACAATTATACTTCTCTCAAATTCTTATACATCTTTGTAGAACCAGGGTGAATAAAATAGGAAGAATTATGGGCTTCTTTCAGAATCAAGTCCCTCAACCCATCAACATTTGGTACACACAACCTACTTTGATGTCTAATTGATGTCTAAGGACACCATCGCTCTCTTAGGAGAAAACCTCTTGCCCTATTTTACCAATACCTTCAATTCACCCAAGGAGGGATCAAGGTCTTGATTAGATTTGATCTCTTCAAACAAAAAAGATTTGGAACTATCTAGAACCAACACACCTCCATCTTCGGTTTCATTTAACCTAACTCCCAATCTAGCCAATCGGTGAACTTCTTTTGCTAACTCCTTCTTCCTATCATCAAAATTGGCTACACTTTCCATGGATACCCTACTTAGGGCATCAGGTACAACATTGGCTTTACCTGAATGATAATTATACTCATATCATAGTCTTGAAGGAGTTCTAACCGTCTCTTTTGTCTAAATGAGATCTCTTTGGGTGAACACATGTTGAAGATTTTGTGATAGATGAAGACACCTACATGAACCCTGTACAAATAATGGCGTCATGTTTTCAAAAAAAACACCACGAATGCTAGTTCAAGGTCATAAATAAGATAATTATACTCCTGCATGTTTAGTTGCCTAGAAGCATAGGAAATGACCTTGCCACTTTGCATCAACACACTCCCCAAATCGATCCTTGAAGCATCACAATAGATGAAAAATCCTTCTAGCCTTTAGGTAAAGTCAAAATAGGAGTGGAGGTGAGCTTGTCCTTTAAAGTTTGAAAGCTCCTTTCACACTCATCAATCCAAAGGAATTTTGCGTTCTTTTGTCTCAACTTTGTCAAAGGGGACGTGAATTGAAGAAAATCCCTCAACAAATCTCCATAATATCCCGCTAAGCTCAAGAAACTCTTAATATCCATTGGAGTCAAAGGTCTAGGCCAATCTCTCAGCACTTTCATTTTCTTAGGATCTACTTTGGTTCCTTCACATAATACCACATGCCCTAGGAATGCAACCTATTTTAACCAAAATTCACATTTGTCAAACTTGGCAAACAACTTTTCTTCTCTCAAGGTTTGCAACACTACCCTCAAATGTCTCACATGCTCTTTCCCAGATCAATAATAAATCAATATGTCATCCTGAATTCAACAACTAACATATCAAGGTAAGGTTTAAAGATCCTATTGTCTATAAATATTGCCAGAGAATTAGTTAGTCCAAAAGACATCACCACAAATTCTAAATGTTCATACCTTGTCCAGAAAGTCATTTGAGGAATACCACATTTTCTCACCCGTACTTGATGGTATCTAGAAATGAAGATTGATCTTAGAGAAGTGGCTAGTCCTTTTCAATTAATCAAATCAAAATCATCTATCCTCGGTAAGAGATACTTGTTCTTAATGGTGACCTTGTTGAGTTACCGGTAATCGATGCACATTCAAAGTGAGCCGTCCTTCTTCCTCACAAACAACATCGGTGCACTCCAAGTTTCTTTTTAGGCCTAATAAAACCCTTCTACAATAAGTCCTTCAGTTGGTTCTTTAATACTTTCAACTTCCCTGGGGCCATATGGTATGGAGGAATGGAGATAGGTTGAGTATCGAAGAGGACATCTATACCAAAATCTATCTCTCTTTCGGGAGGGACACCGGGGAGTTCATTGGGAAACTCATTGACCATCGGAATCGACTCAATAGAAGAAAATTTGGACTCAACGTCCCTAACCCCTATAAGATGAGAAATGCAACCCTTAGCAATCAATTCTCTAGACTTAAGACAAGAGATGAACCTACCCTTTTAAGATAATAGATAAATCTACCCCTAACCACTGAAGCATGACCTTAAAGCTCAAGGATCAGTTCATTGGGAAATTATAACCTAACCTTGCGAGTTCTACAATCAATAGAATCATGTCATGCATATAAGTAATATATCGTGAAATTATAATCGCGAATCCAAAGAACGTTTTATGTTTATGATGTGTGTTTTGTGTTTTTTTAAGGAAATACAGGTGAGGCATGGAATTGAAGACATATTGAAGAACTATCAATGCAAAGCTAATAAGTGGCCTTGTACGGTGCCCACCACAATCTGTAAAGCACATCACGTTCCATGTGGGGTATTATGAACCGTATTAGGAATTGAAGGAAAGAAGAAATTACAAAGTCATATTCCACGGACCCTATCATAGTGATATGCTGCCAAAATACAACACTGTTGATGCATAAAACTTGGAATTTTGTGTGTTACCAATGCAATGATAGTTGGTTTTATGTGTTTTTGTGTTTATGTTTTGCAGGATTACAAGTTGACCTTGACTGTGGGGAAAATTGTAGAAGTTGCTGAGTTTTGCTATCATACGAGACCTTTTATGGGCCGTAGATCATTCTATGGGCCGTAGGGTGGTTTCGTGAAGAATTCTAGTGAGGGGCTATTTTCTGAAGTTCATTTTATGAATATGCAGATGAGCCGTCGATAGGTTTATGAGTCGTAGCAGATGGTTCATGCCTTGAGGATTAGACACTTGGTTTTTTAGGAATTTCATCAGACGAAACCCCCCGTTACCATTCATAAACCATTTTACAAGTCATAGAGGGGTGTCATAGAGTTGAAGTCCAAATTTCTAGCAGAGGAGTATGAGACGCCGATTACGGGTCGTGGAATGCAACACGGCTTGCAAGAGACCTTTCGTATGGTGTGCCGATCAGTTCTTCTATTTTTATTTAGGACTTGAATTTTGAATATTATAAATAGGTATATTAGGTTAATTTTTATAAGTCCTCACCTAGCACTCAGAGAACTCAATATTTTGAGAGAGAAAATTGTAAGATCATATTAGAGAGTCTTTGAGAACACTTGTGATTGAGTTTTACCTTGAAGCTTGTGCTTCTTATTGAAGTTGGATTTTGCTTGTTCTTAATTCTATTGTGTAAGTGTTCAATGATGTCTTCTCTATTCACAATTCTTGCATCTACACATAGCATGAGTAGTTAAATCCACAACTAGGGTTTGGGAACCATGAAAAACTAACAAAGTAAAACAAGTTAATTTCACAATTCTTGGAAGGTGTATATGTATGTATTAATTAACTCTCTTCGTTTTGCATATTTTCTATTGGTGACCAATATTAGAACCTGCCTAGTATTACTGACTAGACCAAGGTAGTACTGAACAGGAAAAAAGATTAATTAACAGGATTTGATTGATGTTTTCTCATCTAATCAACCAAACTGGGCCAAGGAGAGGTTGTACTAGGACTAATAGGTAATGGTTAGTAATGTACACTATGGAGATGGACTAAGTCTCATAGTGAAATTCACCTCTCACCTTTGACCAAAGGGCTTAGTGAACCGTCCTTCATGCTATAAACTAGACAAGAATTAGGTTATTCGGTGATACTGAGTTAGGGGATCATAGGGAACACAATACCCTAGTTTCTCTCCATTATTAACTTCTCTCTTGTGATAGTTTTGTAATATTTTCCATTGATTATTGCAAAACCCCTTTTTAGGAAAGTAAGTTGGTCAATCATTCGGATTGCAAACTAGTGAATTCTCTTGAGTCTGTGTATTCCCTGTGGGTTCGACCCTAACCTTTTTCAGGTTCTATTTCTTTGTAGTGATTGATTTATCCTCTAAAAAGGAGGTGTAACTTGAGGACATCAAGATTTTGGCACCGTTGCTTGGGAATATGGCTAGATTTAGTGAATTCATTAGTAATTTAAGTGTTAATCCTTAGTTCCCTTATTTTACTTTTGTTTGTTATTTTTGTTCTTTTTTTAGGGTATAGGTGTAGTGTATGCCCAATACTCGGAGTCAAGGCAATCCCTCAATTCTGTTTGACCCAGAGATCCATAGAACATTGAGAAGAATGACCCAAGACAACGCTAATAATGTGTCCAATGAAACTCTGAATAGAAATAATAAAGAGGATGCTGACAATGAGAACCCAATTCCTCTTGAGGATATTGCTCCATAGCCTAAGAATTTTAGTGCTAATGCTTACCGGTGGAATTAGTACAAGTTGAATCCTATGGCTATGGAGGTGAATGGAGCTATTGTGGTGCCACCACTATCAACAGACACAAAGTTCATAGTCCCTAGTGGGTTACTTCAGATGTTGCAGAATCGTAGGCTATTTGCAGGCTTACTGTAGGAGGATCCTCATTTCCACCTACACAATGTGGCATTCGTCTGTAAGAGCATGATGGGAACACATATCAGTCTATGGATGTTATGGGATTTCGTGTCTTCCTATTGTCTCTTACAGGCAATGCAACATTATGGCTATCTGAGCTCCCCAGGGTTCAATCACCAGTTGGGTAGAATTGCAGAGGGCCTTCTAGCAAGGTACTTCCCTAAACCAAAAATGCTCAAGTTGGAGGACCAGATCAACAACTTTGCGTAATTTCTTAGTGATTCAATCCTCACCACATGGGAGCGGTTTAAGAGATGCTTGAAGAATGCACCAGACCATACAATAGCGGAGAATGTCTAGGTGGAAATTTTTTATCGAGCTCTAGATGCAAATAGTCGAGCATGTGCAGATAACCTCTTGGGAGGTTTGTTCGTAGAACAACCATTCGTAGAAATTATTGAGCAGTTGGATGTGGTGGCGAAGGTGAACCATATGTGGGAAGCCATGAATAGATATCCAACAAACCATACTACTGGTATGAGCTCTAACCAAGAAAAAATAAATGTAGAGATCCTTGGGATGATTGCTCATAACAGAGCCAATCTGGAGATACCAATGAAGCAAACACAAGAGCTAACCAAGCTAGGGACATTTAGGAAAGCCACCATACCAAGTATGTAGACGCAAGGACGGCAATAGAGGTAGCCGCTACGTGCCCCCATAATCGTGACATAGGAGCTAAGAATCCTAGAATCGAGGAGATACAGGACCAATTGTTAAAAAGGGGTAGACACATAAGATGCGACATTAAGGGAAATTAAGTCCGACATTGCCAATATAGACCAAAAAGTTGAACAACACTCGGTGGCAATCAAGTAGCTCACTCGATAGTTCGGACTGGCGTCAGCCCAACTAGGGAGATTCAAAGAGGCAAGATGACAAGCAACATAGTGTTGGATCTAAAGAATGCTGATGGGCACAAGATGAAGGCATATTTTGGTAAGGGGAGTATCCCCAAATGTGTTATTGGGTATAGATAAAGGAGCACAAAAGCTTGAGGAATTCTGAGTATTCAAGCCATCTATGTCGTGACGCGACAATAAATCAGGCGCTGCATGGGAGGCAACCCAAGGAACATTGTTGCTTAGGCGCCTAGGTATATTTTTTGACCCCTTATGTGTTCTTGATTTTGTGCATTGGGGATAATGCACATCCTTCTCGATGGGGTGTGGGTAGTTATAGGCCTCAGTGAAGCCTGAGTAGCTTGCGTCTATAACTACCCCAATTTTTGATCCCAGGGTTTTCTTGCCTATGTTCGTTTTCCCCGTGGATATTTATTTTCTGTTGAACCGACACATTTATAGCATATAGTACCAATACTTGTGGCACATAGCTTGTTTTGTGTTTTATTTGAAAAAAATAATACCCACCAAATTTTGATTAGTAGTTAGATTGAAACCATGCATGTTTAGGTGTCTGACAATGCTTATTCTGATAAGTGAGGGTATATTGAGATTAAAAAAATATGAGTCGAGAGTTTTTTGTTGATAATGCATGTAGTGCCATGTGAGGGTGAGCTTAATTTGATGGATTCATGTGTTTTGTACTAATTCAGAAGTTGCGTTGTTACTCTAAGTTAGATTGTAAATTAATTGGATTAGAAAAAGATCTTAGGTCATTGTTCTTAAAAGTCCACTTACCTAAAATGACCAAGCAAAACTATGATACAATCCTTTATTCCTAATGATTAAGCCTAACATGTACCTATTCTTTGAAAACACCTGATTAACCTAGCCTTGTTAGTTGTAAAATCCTAAAATTAGCCCTGGTCCTTGCTTGAACATTGTGTACCTTGACTGAGGCAAAAAGCCTAAGTTGAGGGTGACTACCAAAAGTGGCCTGCTTCTGAGGATGGCTATTATGCACCTCAACACAGAATAAAAGCCTAAGTTGTGGGTGGCTAGTATAAGGATGAAACAAAAAAATAACATGGTGAGTTAGTGATACAGAGAAAAAGGAGAAAAATCATGTACTGGGAACAAGAAAAAAATAAGTAATGCCTTAATGTAAGCTAAAAAGTAAAATGAAGTGTAATGACAAGGCAAAAAGCTGAAAAATGTAAAGAAAGCACCCAGAAAAGCTTGAAATAGGAAAAAAGGGAGAATAACGTGAAAATAACAGAGTTGGTAGGGCAAAGTGTAGAAAAATGCAGTTTCAAGGAGGGCCTTTAGTCACTATTTCTCCAAAATATCATACCAAAGCTCCCTAAGCCTATGCTATAAGCCTAAAAAGTCCTAAAGTGATCCTAGTCCAGTTAGTTGAAGGTGTGAGTCATGTGTATATGGGCAAGGATATGGTATTAGACATTATGCATGAATATCTATTGTGAGAGTGAGTGATTTTGCATAGTCCCAATGTTAAACATGAAAAAATCATTGAGGGTAAAATATGAGACTTCTTTCTGTGAGGGCACCTGCATTGCATTGTTAATACTAGACTTGTTCAGCGATTGTGGACTGTTGATAGTCCCTTGCTTGTCATACTTATGTTGTCATATGCAACAGGTTGTATTGATTTGCTAGGTAGCTATCTGATCCTGTTTTGAAAAGTTGGTGTGGGTATCTGAGTCTAAGATTTATATGATGTACTCCATTGAGTAGAGGTCTGTGTATTACTGTATTATTTATATAGATTGAGTTTGTCGCTTGAGGACAAACAACAATTTTAAGTTGAGGGTGTTGATGTACTGCCAAAATATAACACTTTTGATGCTTAAAACTTGAAATTTTATGTGTTGTCAATGCGATGTTGGTTGGTTTTATGTTTTTTTGAGTTTATGTTTGCAGTATTACGGCTTGGCCTTGATTTTGGAGAAAATTGCAGAAGTTGCTAAGTTTCGCTGTCATACGAGACACTTTATGGGCCGTAGAGAATTCTACGGCCGTAGGGTGGTTTTGTAAAGAATTCCAATGAGGGACTATTTTTTGAAGTTCATTCTATGAATATGTAGACGAGCCATAGAGAGGTTTATGAGTCGTTGAAGATGGTTCTTTCCCCGAGGATCACAGACTTGGACTTTCAGGAGTTTTATCAGGCAAAACCCCCTTTATGGATCGTAAACCACTTTAGGAGTCGTAGAGGGGTGTCATAGAGTTTATGTTAAAATTTCTAGCAGCTGTGTACGAGACCCTGATTATGGGCCATGGAACACGACCTGTAAGAAACATTTCGTATGGCGTGCTGACCAGTTCTCCTATTTTATTTAGAACTTAAATTATAAATACTATAAATAGGTATTTTAGGTTAATTTTCATAATTTTTCTCCTACTACTCAGAGAATACAATATATTGAGAGAGAAAATTGTAAGATCATATTGGAGAGTCTTTGAGAACACTTGTGATTGAACTTTACCTTGAAGCTTGTGATTCTTATTGAAGTTGGATTTTACTTGTTCCTAATTCTATTGTGTAAGTTTTCAATTATGTCTTCTCTATTCATAATTCTTGTATCTACAATAGAATGAGTAGCTAAATCCACAAGTAAGGTTGTGGGAACCATGAAGAATTAATAAAGTAAAACTGGATAATTCACAATTCTTGGAAGGTGTATATGCATGTATTAATTAACTCTCTTCGTTTTGCATGTTTTGTAGTGATGGCCAACATTAGAACCCGCCTAGTTCTAGTGACTGTACCAAGGTAGTAATGAATAGGAAAAAAGATTAATTCACAGGATTCGATTGATGTGTTCTCGTCTAATCAACCAAACTAGGCCAAAAGAATGTTATACTGGGACTAATAAGTAATGGTTAGTAATGCACACTATGGAGATGGGCCAAGTTGCATACTATAATTCACCTCTCACCTTTGACCAAAGGGCTTGGTGAACATAACTTATCGTCCTGCATGCTATACACTAGACAAGAATTAGGTTAACTAGTGATACTGAATTAGGGAATCATGGGGAACTTAATACCCTAGTTTCTCTCCATTATTGACTTCTCTCTTGTAATATTTAGTTTAGTTATATTTTCTATTGATTATTGTAAACCCTCCCCCCCTTTGGGGAAGTAAGTTGATTAATTATTCAGATTGAAAATTGGTGAATTCTCGAGTCTACATATTCCCTATGGGTTCGACCCTAACATTTGTTAGGTTCTATTTCCTGATAGTGACCGCTTTATCTTTTAAAAAGGAGGTGTAACTTGGGCGACATTACATGAGCCATGAAATGGTTTATTGACCGTACAAGTTACTGTGCAGAGCATGCTTGGAACCAAAACTTGAAGTGGAAGACCACGGGACCCTTCACAGGCTATGGAACCAACCATGGACTGTGAAAGGGTCCGTGAAATACATAAAGGTTCAGATCCAGGTGCACAAGAATTTGATAAAGGGAATCTTCATGAGACCCACCACCGACCATGAAGCATACCCCATGCCATGTTGAGCTATTGTGGTGGGATTCCTTGGAAGATATTGGTTGTTGATCACAAGGAGAACACTACAAAACCTTCACAGGTTGTGGTGTGCACCATGGACCATGTAGGTGTTCCATGAATCATGCCAAGTCAGGTTTTCTTACTTTAACTAGGACTAGGCCTCTTTTAGGCATAAATAACATTTTAAATTATTTTTATTATTATTATTCATTCCTGGACAACATGTATGAGAGAGAACATAAACCTAACGTAAAACTTGAACATGCAATCATTATTTTTGTCTTTAATCAAGGATTTTGAATTTGTGATTCTTCTCTATTGCATTATAAGTGATTTTTTTGTGAATTCTTTATCTATTGGTGGGCTACTTTTATTCATTATGCATAGCTAAACCCATAACTAGGGTTGTGGGAAACCTAGGGTGAATTTTGATGATCAAATAACATGTATTATGTTGTCTTCATCTACATTGCCTTCTTAATTAGTCAACGCATTGAGAACTCACCTGTATTTAATACTTGTCTGAGAGGAAAGTAGTAATCAGGTAAGGATAATCATAACTAAGATTCAAGAGAATAAATGCTCATCTAATTTGCTTGAGCCCACGAGGGGAAAGTACCTAGAACTCCAAAGTGAGGATTAATATGAGATACATTCTAAGTTCGAGAGGAGAGAAATGAAATGCTTATGAGAAGGACCGAGAAGTGAATTAGAAGTTACTTGACTCACTAGATTTTGCATGTATTGAATAAAGGAATAGCCCGAGAATATAACACCTGATAAGTTTTGGTCATGGGAAACACAATCCTAGCTCATGTCTCATTCTGTATACACTAAGCTATCATATAAGTTCTACTCACTGATCATTGTCACTTGTTACAACAAACTCCCAATCTACTTTATGCATTGTTATTTTCGGGAAGTAGCAACTTCAATTGAAAAGCAATAGCCGATAGACTTATTTCAACCTATTCCCAGTGAGATCGACTCCAACTCTCAGTTGAGTAATTAGACTACTAACGATTGTCCATATTTTTATAAGGAAGTATGTTTGAATGTTAAAAAATGGCACTATTGCCAGGGAATACAACTTTGAAGTACATCAATTAGTTATCTTTTAAGTTGTTGTTTTATTTCCTAATTTTATTTTCATTTTTATGTTTTTGCTCTTGTAGGGAATTGGTTTTTCTATGCCAAACACCTGAAACAAGGGTAAATCACTCATTCCCTATGATCTTGAATTAATAAAGTCAATCTGCAGAATGAATGTTCAAGAGCTTGAAGCATAATGGTTGAGAGAAATATGTGACCACAATAGCAAAAGTAATATGGGTCATGTTGATAACGTGGATGATAATGAGGGAGTAGTGCCACCACCACAACCTCCTCAGCATCAACCAATGCTTCGGGAACCTGGCCCATGACAACTGCAAGTTGCACATGATAATGGTGTTAGGGCTAAAAAGGCAATAGTCCTTTCCTTTCTTCCCCTAGGTGTCAAGTTCACCATCTCTAGTACTATACTTCAGATGTTCACTTTTAAAGGATTGTTTAGGGGATCTGTAGGTGATGACGCAAACCAAAATCTTATGAACTTTGTCACTACATGCCAATTCTCTGAGATTCCTGGTGTCAGTAAGACTGCAATCCATTTGAGATTGTTTTTTAATCTCTGAATGGGGAGGCAACGAAGTGGCTGAATGAACTTCCTCATGATTCCGTTCGGACCTGGAGAGAGTTGAAGGATGCTTTTTTGGAAAGGTTCTTCCCACCATCATGAAAAATGAAAATCAAAGATGAGATCGGTGCCCATAAGCAGCTACCTACAGTAGTACTACATGAGACATGTGAAAGATTTTGGCAGAAGTTGAAATAATGTCCCAACCATAACCTTACAGATGAGCATTTTAAGGAGGTCTTCTACAGGGCTTGCAATTTTATGACAAAACCAATCACTGATGTAATGTGCCGTGGATCATTCATGGCTAGGGCATTCCAAGAGATCATAGTAATCTTAGATTATGTCTTCAAAAAAAATAGGGCATGGTATACCAAAGATGGGAACTGTTCAGGGTTTCTACTTGGGATTACTGCAGAGCAAAAACGAAAGGAAGAACAATACAACCAGGATATAGCTCATATACAGACTTAGATGAACTTAAAGACCTAACGTTTATTAGGTAGAGGTTTGAAAAATGTCAGAGTTGTAGAAGCCTCAAGCAGGTATGATGAACTAGATTTTGATTTTGAGGAGGAAGCTAATTTTCTGAAAAACTAGGGGGTTTTCCGAACATACAACTCCAAGAACCAAGATAAGAACATAGAGATTATAATTACTATGATCGATCGGGGAATCATGAGCAAGGAAATTGGTTAAGTATGGATAACTTCAGGAGCTCTCAGACCAGAGCTTATGCGCCACCCATGAAAAGAGAGCACTAAGCCAACAATAGGGGTGGTTCAAAATTATAGCAAATGATGGCTAAGGTTCTCCAAAAGATGGAAGCCACTGAGGCCATTGTGTGAGATATGTGAGGGGACATGACCAATATGAGTCAGCTAGTTGACTCATACTCCACTTCAATTAAACAATTAGAGTAGTAGATAGGGTATTTGTTAGCCATACTAAATCAGAGAAAGGTTGGATCACTTCCTAGCGAAATGGTCCAGAATCCTAAAAGAATGGTCATTGCATGGCAGTGACTATCATGAGTTGTAAGGTAATTTCTAACCCTATTCTTACAGGTGATGCAGGTATTGCTGATGATGATGGCAAAGCCCTAGATGCCACTGATGTTGAAAATGATGATGAGGTTGGAGGGCTAGAAGTTGCATCAAAGAAGGTGGAGATCAATAGAGGTTTTGGGGAGACAGAACCAAAAGCTATAAATCCTTTGCCAGTTATTCTTAGGCAACCACTACCATTCCCACAAATTCTAAAGGAAAAGGATAAGGATGACAAGTTCTAAAAGTTTCTGGCTGTGTTGAAGGAACTATCTATGAATATTCTTCTGGTGGAGGCACTTGAGCAAATATTGGGGCATGCACTAAGTTCATAAAAGACTTAGTCACTAAGAAGCGGACTATCATAGTTAAGCTTGTAGATAACCTTCATCATTGTAGCGCTATTACTGCAAAGTCTGTGGTAGAAAAGAAGGAAGATCCAGGGGCCTTTACAATCCTATGCACCATTGGTGGTTATGATTTTACATGGGCCTTATGTGATCTGGGAGCTAGCATTAATTTGATGCTGCTAGTAGATTACAAACAGCTTAGCTTAGTAGCCCCCACACTCACATCTATATGGTTACTGATGGCAGACAAGTCAGTGGAAGGACCCATAGGATTCCTATGTGATGTGTTGGTCAGAGTGGGCAAATTTATCTTTACAGCAGATTTTGTCATGTTGGACTATTAAGTGGATTTTAAGGTCCTATCTTCTTAGGGAGGCCATTTTTCGCTATGAGCTGAGCTTTGATTGATATGGAGCGTGGAGAGCTTAAATTCTACCTGAATATTGAGAAAGTGAAGTTCAATGTGTGTGCATCACTAAAGAGACCCAAGGATGTCACAATGATGTCAATTGTTGATGTTGATGATGTATGCACTATTGATATTCCTATAGAAGAGAGGCTGGGTGTGGAACCATTAGCAGTAGTGCTTATGAATTTTGCAGAGAACAATATTGTAGGGTATGATGAGACTGTTTATGCATTGTTGGGCATGGGGTCCAAACATTTTACCCCTAAGAAGTTAGATCTGGATTTTTAAAATAGACCTAATCCGCATGCTAGACCATCCATTGAGGTACCCCCTGTAGTGTAACTCAAAGAGTTTCCACAACACTTAAGAAATATATTTTTGGGTTCTAAGAATACTCTTCCTATCATTGCTATTGTAGATCTCCAGGAAGTATGATGTGCTGCTAAAATACAATACTTTTAATGGTTAAAACTTAAAATTTTATGTGTTCTCAAAGCGATGTTAGTAGATTTCATGTGCTTTTGTGTTTGTTTTTTAGGATTTCAGGAATCAAGATGATTTTGGGAGAAGTCCGTAGAATTCAAGTTTTTGATGATTTATGGTGCTTTCTATGGGCCGTGGTTTATTCCACAACTCGTAGGATGAGTCATGGGTCAGATTCAGGGAAAGGCCAATTTTCAGGTGTTGAAAGTACAAGTTGTCAGACGAGCCGTAGAATCATTTACGGCCTATATGTAAGTTCGTATGTCAAAGGTTAGAAAATATGTTGAGTGCTAAATTGTTATCAGACGAGGTCACTTACGAGTCGTAAGTCCGATGATGGGTCATGGATAAGATTGTGCCTGAAGGATCAGGATCTTGAAGATTTTCTGGAAAGTGAGTAGACAAAAATCCTTACGGGCCATAAGTCAGAAGATAGCTCGTAGGAGGATTTTGTAGGTCAAGGAAGGAGTTTTCTCAGTGTAGGACACGAAGCCCAGGTACGGGCCGTGATTCTATCTACGACCCTTAACCTTGTCTGTCAGAGTTGTCGATTCTAGATTTCCTATTTTGTTTTGGATTCGATTTTTCCTTATTATAAATAGGTTTTTTTAAAGGGCAAGAAAGAGGACGAATGGGAGAGAAGTCAGAACATTGATACTTTGTATTTATGATTATTTTTTCCTTTACATTGGGATTTCTTGTGGAGATTTTGGATTTATTGTCTTAAATCCATCATTGTAACTGTTTAATTATGCTATTCCATAATATGATTCTTTTATCTACAATGATCATGCATAGCTAAATCCACAAATAGGGTTGTGGAAATCATGAAGAACTAACGAAGTAAAAACCAAATAAGTCATAATTCTTGGAAAGTGTGTATGCGTTTATTGATTATATCTTCGTTTAGAATGCTTTTTAATGGTAGCCAATGTTAGAACTCGCCTAATTCTTACTTACTGGATCAAAGGGGTAATGAATAGGAAAGAATAATTAACAGGATTCGATGTGATCCCTCTCATCTCATCAACCTAATCGAATCAAAGGATGGTTGTACTAGAACAAAAGGCAAGGGTTAGTAATGCAACACTGTGGGGATGGATCAAATCACATAGTGAAGTTTGCCTCTCGCCTGGATCAAAGGGTTAGGTAAACACAACTTACCAGTTCTGCATGCTACACACTAGGAAAGGTTACAATTATCTGGCTATAATGAGTTAGGAATTCATGGAGAACATAATACGCTAGTTACTTCTCTCATTGATTTCACAACATTTACTCTTGATAACTTGATTCTAGTTTAGGTTTAATTACTGCATTTTACAAACCCCCCGTTTGGAAGAAAAGTAGATTAATTCATCCGAATTGCTCAAAATTACTGTAGGTCTAGACCTTATTCCATGTGGGATCGACCCTAACCACAGTTAGGTTCTATATTTAGACAGCGATTGCTTATAACTTCAGTGAGAGATGTAGTTTGGGAGACATCACGGAGCAAGTTACAGCTTTAATAAAGGTCTTCCAAAGGTTCAAAAGGGCCATTGGTTGGACTATAGTAGATATTATTGGGATTCCTCTAGGAATACGCACTCATAAAATCAAGTTGGAGGACAACTATGTCACAAACATTGAGCATCAGCGAAGGCTTAATCCACCTATAGAAGAGGTAGTAAAGAAAGAGATAATCTAATGGCTGGATGCAGGGGTCACATACCCAAGTTTAGATAACAGTGGGGTGAACCTAGTGTAGCGTGTCACTAAGAAGGGTGGTATGACCGTAGTTGCAAATGAAAAAAATGCATTGGTCCCATTACCCTATTACGATTGGTCATAGGATGGAGAGCTTGTATAGATTATAGGAGCTCAACAGATGGACCTGTAAGGATCATTTTCCCATGTCATTCATGGAAAACAATATTACATAGACTGGAAGGTCGACAGTGGTACTATTTCCTGAATAGGTTCTCAGGCTACAATCAAATCTCTATAGCACCAGATGACCAGGAGAAGACCACATTCACCTATCCTTATGGGACCTTTGCTTTCAGGCATGTCATTTGGGCTTTACAATGTCATAGCCACTTTTCAGTATTACATGATATCGACCTTCATTGACATGGTCAAAGACACCCTTGAGGTATTTATGGATAACTTCTGTATAGTGGGCGATACTTTTGATGATTTTTTGCTCAATCTTAGCTGGGACCTACAACATTGCAAAGAAGAAAACTTTGTCCTGAACAGGGAAAAGTGTCACTTCATGGTCAAGGAAGGGATAGTCCTAGGCCATAAGATCTCTGACAGAGGAATAGAGATGGACAAGGCGATGATTGAGGTCATTGAGAAATTGCCACCTTCCATTTTTGTGAAGGGTGTCTAGAGTTTTTCAGGGCATGCGGGGTTCTATCGTTGGTTTATAAAAGATTTCTCCAAAATCTCCCATCCGCTATGCAAATTGTTGGAGAAGGATGTTAAGTTCCACTTTGATGATGCATGCTTGTAGGCTTATGCTACTTAAAAGCCAAACTGATCTTTGAACCAGTAATAGTGAAACTAGACAGGTCTACCCTATTTGAGGTCATGTGTGATGCTAGTGGAATTGCTATGGGGATTGTGCTGGGCCAAAAGCAGAATATGATATCTCATCTCATATGCTATGCCAGCAAGACTCTCAATGAGGCCCAAAAATATTATACAATGTCTGAGTAGGAGTTGTTTGCTATATTTTATTCCTTTGATAAATTTTGGGTCTATCTGTGAGGAACTAAGGTGATAGTGCACACTGACCATGCATTATTGTAGTAGTGCCTATGTAACACCCCACATCATACACTACTAGTACAATTCAAATGAAACATGACATGGTTTGGACAAATTGACGCTAATTTTCAAATGTGCTTGAATC
>JAPFFP010081945.1:0-22243 GCA_026153255.1 Solanum medicagineum | reverse complement strand
ACATGATTTACAAGTCAAGTGATTTCATGATGATTAAGGGCTTTCAAGCATGTATTGAATTCATGAAAAGTATCTATGATTTTACAAGTGTCAAGTTAAGCCCTATTTCAAGATTTTGTCTTGTGAGCCATTCATGTTAAAGCAAGGGTTTATATATGATTATGATCTATTCTCATGTTCAAGTTACGCTCACTACTAGAGGTCAAGAATGTTTATGAGTGACTCAAGTCATGTTCTTACAAGTTATTCATGTTATGATTAAAGTATGAGTATTTCAAGTATTCCGTGGAATTTGACTTCAAGTATTCTGTGGGATTTGACTTAGCACCGATTGAGGCTTAAGATGGGGGCTCGACTCAAGGGGTACTTATATAAAGTCTTTAGTCTCTAATATATGTGCTACCATAGGATTATGATTACTACCCTTGCGATACTAGTGGATCCATCTAGTTCATATTGTCATGTTTGGTTTAAATTGGCAAGTAGACCACACTTAACCGAGGGGTTTCATGCCCGATCACCTGAACTGAGGGGGTGTCAGGCCTTGGAGTCCAAGTTTTAGCTGCTTGGTCTATGTGGGTTGAGGTCACTTCCCACATATGTAGGATATGTATATATTGTGCAGATTTACAAGCATGTTTTATTATGAGCATTGATCATGCATGCCATATTGAGATTATATATATCATTGTTATGATTATTTATTTTGACTATATAGGCTTATGTTTTGTTGCATTGCATTCCCCATACTTAGTACATCCAAACATACTAACGCATACTCTATGCCTACATGATATTACCATGTAGTGACCGGAGCTTCTTTTGATCACCCTCCACATGGCTAGTTCGGTACTTCGGAGATAAGCATTAGTGAGTCCACAAGTCAAAAGACACTATCTTCATTACTCTTGCTGTTTTGAGATATCGTGATGTTGAACATTTGTTATTATGAGGGTGAGCCCGGAAAGTGTCTTGGCCCCTGCTCCATTCCAAGTTAGAGGTGTTGTTGGATGCTATGATATATTTATGCTATGAGCTTGGCTCTTATATGTTTTATGATTATCAAATACTTCCATTAGTCCCTCTTCCCTTTTATTATATCTCTTTTTGTTGTTTATTTTGCTTCCGCGACCTAGGATGTGTAATCGATATGCTAAGAGGCTTGTTTGGGGTCCCTTCGGGTTCCCCATTCTCCGTGTCACGTCTAGGTCCTAGGCTTGGGTCGTGACATATTTATAAGTTATTCATGTTATGATTAAACTTATGATTATTTCAAGTATTCCGTGGGATTAGACTTAGCACCGATTGAGGCTTAAGGTGGGGCTTGACTCAAGAGGTCCTTATATAAAGTCTTGGTGTCTTAACTATGTGCTACCATAGGTTTATATTATTTTTGCTAAATGAGCTTTACTAGTGGATCCATCTAGGACAAGTTACCCACTATGTGGGGGTCAAGTATGGTTTACTTTTGCAAGTAGACCACACCTTCTCCGGTGGGGTGACATGTATCGGGATTCCAAGTAGTAGCTCGCTTGGTATTATATGTCGGTTAAGGTCTCATCCCACATATGTATGTTCTGTTATGAAAGTTGATTATCTACATGCATGTTTTAAGTCAAGCATTGATCATACATGTCATATTGAGATTATATCTATTGACTATGATTATGCATCTAAAATATTATGGCTTATGTCATTGTTGCATTGCACCCCACATACTTAGTACAATCCAAGTACTAATGCATACTCTATGCCCACATGATATCACCATGTAGGGACCAGAGCTCCTATTGATCCTCCTCCTCCACGTGGCTAAACGGATTCTGAAGGCTACTATTGGTAAGTCCTACACTCTGGGGACATTATTCCACTTTACTTTCATGCTTTTGTTAAGGCTTGTCTTATACTTTTGGATACTTTTATTATGAGGGTGAGCCTGGGAGATGTCTTGGCCCCTACTCCATCTAAGTAGAGGTGTTGTTGGATGTAGATTTCATGTATTAAGCTTGACTACTATTTTATCTAAGTTATTATGAAAGACTTCCTTTAGTCCCTCATTTCGCTCTATGCTCTTTATGTTGAAGATGAGATGGAAGTCCCAATTCCCGTTCCCCTTAGACTCCATTGTTACTTTTTGTCGTCTTATTTTTGCTTCTGCAACCAAGGATGTGTGAATGACATGCTAAGAGGCTTGTTTGGGGTCCCTTCAGGTTCCCCATTTGTTGTATCATATCTAGGTCCTAAGCTTGGGTCATGACTGGAAACAAGTCTCATATCTCACCCTTAATGATGTTTTCATATATAATCTTGGGACTATGCAAAATCACTCACCTTCACAAAAGATATTCGTGCATCATGTCCAATACCATAGGCTTGTCCCTGTACTCATGACTAAGACCTTAAACTACTTGGACTAAGATCACTTTGGGACTTTATAGGCTTGTAACATAGGTTCAGAGGGCTTTTGTATGATATTTTAGGAACATAGTGACTAAAGGCCCTCCTTGACACTGCGTGTTTCTACACTTTTTCCCTACCAACATTGTTACTTTCACTTTATTCTTCCTTTTCTCCTATTTCATGCTTTTCTGCGTGCTTTATTTTCATCTGTTAACTTTTTGCCTTGCTTTTACGCTTCATTTTTCATTTTAGCTCACAACTAAGGAATCACTTATTTTTCTTACATGCAGTACATGATTTTTCTCTTTTTTCCAGTATCACTAACTTTTCCCTTCATTTTTATGTTTCACCTGTACAGCAGCCACCCTCAACTTAGGCTTTTGGCCTGAGTTGAGTTGCACATTATCCATCCTCAGAACCGGGGCCACTTTTGGTAGGAACCCTCAACTTAGAATTTTTATCTCAGTCAAGGTGCACAATGTTCAAGGAAGGACAAGGGCCAATTTTAGGATTTTTTAACTAATAAGGCTAGGTTACTTAGGTGTTTATAAAACACAGGTGCATGTCAGGCTCAAACATTAGGATCAAGGGATAATCTGTAAATTTTGGTTGGTCATTTAGGCTAAGTTGACTTTTAAGAACAATGGGCTAAGATCCTTTCCTAATCCAATTAATCTCAATCTAACTTAGAGTAATTGGGAAAGTTCTGAATTGACACACAACAGATGAATTTAGCAAGTTAAGCTCACTCTCACATGACACTGATTACATTATCAGCAAAAGACTCTTAGATCATGCTTTTTATCCCAATTTATGCTCACTTATCAAAACAAGTATTGTCAATACACCTGAATATGCATGGTTGCTATCTAGACGAATAATCAAAATTTGGTGGGTATCATTTTTTCAAAAAAAAAAACACAAAAACATACATATGCCATATATATCGGTACTATATGCTACTAATACTACCTAAGACATCCTAAACATGCTGGTTAAAAAGAAAATTAATATTAATGGGGAATAAAGAACACACGCAAGATAACCCAGGATAAAAAATTGGAGTAGTAATGGACCCAAGATACTCAGACTTCACTGACGCCCATAACTATCCACACCCCATCGAAAAAGAGTGTGCATTGTCCAAAATGCACACAATCAAAGCAAACTAAAGTACAGGGATTTAAAAAAAAGCATACCTTGGCACCTATGCGTCGGTGCGTGGCTGGGTCGAACTGCCCTCAACCTGCATGGTGGCCTCCTTAGTAGTAGCACTCTGTTCGAAGGGGCCAACACCCCTCATCCTCTTGAGCTCTCGAGCATGTCGTCTCTCCTCCTCCTGTATTGACCCCCTCAAGACAATCTCCAGCTCTTCCTGCTCAATAAGCCACACATATGAGCATATGATATCCTTATTATCATCTGTGTGGGGACTGTTCCCATGGAAAAGCTGGATGTGCTCCTCAGGAGAAAATCGATATACATCTGGCACTAGAGGTGTGGTCTTTAGTAATGTCACCAGTGCTGCCAGAACTGTTGTCTTATCAGCACAGAGTCAATGGATCTCCATTTAAATGGCTATCAAGTCTGCTGGTCGGGCCATGCTTAGGCTCAGTTGTACCCTCATCTCGAAGGCATCAATGCGGGCATCCACAATGAAAACATGGTCCTAAATAGTACCGATTGTGCTACATGTGACCCTCTAAATCTGAAATCGCCTGGTAAACGCAAGGCTAATTTGCTAAACTAACTGAGTTCAACTACAACTCAGCATGTGATAATCTCTACGCCAAGGCTTTTATAGATACTACGGACACGTATAACATTCCCGCAGGTGCAGGCTGTGAAGAAGTGGCATATGGTGTAGAAGTAGAAGTAGTGTACCTCCTATCCTCCTCTACCTCGGGCTGTGGGGGCCTATCCTCAGTAGCAGCAGTAGTGGTGGTAGTGTGGGGAATCTTAGGCGGTGGCACTAGGGTGAACATCTCTGGCATAGGGGAAGGCAAGTGTAGTTGTTGGAGTTCCATCAGGTTCTTCTCAGCCTTGATTAGGTTGGCATCTAAGGTGCGTTGGATCTCGATCAGTGAGTCTAGCTGGTGTAGACTCTTCATCCTTGACTCTAAACAAATTTTGTAGATTAAGCATGGAAAAGGAATGGAGGTGGACCTCTTCAAGGTGGCCTCGTGGATCTGTTGTCACGACCCAAGCTTAGGCCCTAGACTTGACACAGCGAATAGGGAACCCGAAGAGAGCCTAAACAAGCCTCTTAACTTGTCATTACACATCCTTGGTCGCGTAAGCATACAGAGACATATAGATTAAGAATGGGGGCAATGGGACTAAGGGAAAGCTTGCATAAACATGATAATCAAGAGTCAAGAGTCAAAGCTCATACATAAATACACAACATGTCCAACAAGCACCTCTAATACATAAGTATAGTGGGGGCCAAGACAAGCTATTGGGCTCACCCTCATAGTCAATAGAACATAAGAAAGTGTCTCAATAAAAGGATAATAGTAACTTAGACCAAGGTCCCCGAAATGGAGGACTCACCAACAAGCTTGGAATAGCACCGTGTAGCCACGTGGAGGAGGAGGATGATCAACTTGGGCACCGGTCCTTACATGGTAATATTATGTAGGCAAGAGTATGCGTTAGATCATTTGGATGTACTAAGTATGTGCGATGCAATGCAACAAGAGATAAGCTTCATGATCAGCATACATAACATTAGGTAACAGGCATGATATAGCAATATGACATGTATGTTCAATGCATAAGTAAAACATGCTTAAGTAAATCATACTTATATAGGATACCAAATGTGAAGAGTGGACCAAGCTAGATTGCCAAGGTATAACCCCTTGGGGTTGTTGATGATAGCACCCATCACCCTAGTGTGTGAGGTACATACGTTCATCAAGGTTAGTGATGATAGCACCCATCACCCTTGTGTTTGAGGTACAAACCCCTCATCAAGGTTAGTGATGATAACACCCATCACTGTAGTGGTTGAGTCTTTGACCCCTCAACTAGGCCCCTGAATTTAGAATGGTCTACCACAAGACTTTAGATAGTATTCATCGTGTACATAAGCTCATTTCATCATCATATAGTCAATCATATCATATCTCATGCTTTAAACCTTCATTTCCTCAAGAATGCATAACCGGACATTTTATCAAACACCTTGGGGGTGTGTAGTAGGGGTAAAAGATCATGCAATTTAGAGATAAAATCATGCAGGAAAATCTGTTGTAAAACCATCAATCAACAGCTTGCAACACCCCCAAGACATTCATAGCAAAATCCCTCATCAAATCCAAAACTAGATCCAAGATTTAGAGCTCAAAACATGCTAAAACAACCATACTTTTATGAACTAAAATCACTGTGTAGTAAATTTCTCAATATACAAGACCCACATGTAAAACCAACTTTAAATCATGAAATATTAGTAAAAAGAGGGTTTAGGCACCATGGGTGGAAGGACCCAATAGTTCAACACCTCACATACTTTAGCTTTTGTGAAGTTCTTGAAGAATACTTTAATGGAAATTTGAAGCTTGGGTGAGATCCTTGAAGAAATCCTTGAGATTGGCCTTGAGTTTGGGACTTGAATTTAGGGTTGGAAATGAGTCTCTGTGTTTGGGGGAATATTGGGGAATGTTTTGGGTGATATAAGGGTGAAAGAAGGCTACGTATAGGTGAAAATACATTTGGAAAAACTTAAGGTCCAACACTTAGAAAAATCTGGGCGAACTAGGAAAAGACAGTGCAGAAATAACACCTCTCCGCATCGCGGAGAGGTCGCGGACCCTCACTAGAAATTGCACCAAGTGAAATTTCATAATTGGATTCCTTTGCTTTAAATTTGAGGTTAGACCCTTGTCACTCTGAATTGTACCACCTGAACAAGAATATGAAGTAAGATTTTCGAAATTCCAAACGGATTTTTAGATATACGGAAAACAAGTTTCCGGTTACTTCTGAGGCACGTTTTCGGGCACTTTTTGGGGTCGTTTCAATATCTCCCCATTGGGAACATTCATCCACGAATGTAGAAGAGATGTACGAGACAAGAATAATCATGAAATAATCAAGCCCAACATGAATGCAACATAACATGTAAAACACCATTTTCAAATCCTCAACATAAGCGTAAAATCATCATAAGTTTACCCACTTAAACATGAATGCATATGAATGATACAGGGGCTTAAATGTAAGACTCAAAGTCACATATGGAACTTAGAATTAGTACCTTAGGCTTTAGTGGAATGCAAAAGATATTGATACCATTTTTGCATGTCCCCTTCGGCCTCCCATATAGCACTTTTGACTTGTTGGTTCCTCCAAAGGACCTTAACGGACATCTTCGTTCCTCAATCTCTTCACTTGCATATCCAAGATCTGAATCGGTACCTCCTCATAAGTTACGTTATCCTCCACATCAACCACCACATCAAGAGGCACAATGGCATTAGGATCGTTAGCACATTTTCTCAACATAGAGACATGAAACACTTGATGGACCAAATTCATTTCACTAGGCAACTTCAACTCATAAGCCACCTTTCCGACCCTCCTAATCACCTTATAAAGACCAACGTACCTTGGGCTCAACTTCCCTTTTTTCCAAAACGGACCACACTTTTCATTGGAGAAAACTTCAAATAAACCCAATCACCCACTTGAAATTCTAGGTCTCTTCTTCTTACATCGGCATAGGATTTTTGACGACTTTGGGCTGCCCTCAACCTTTCCCTAATCATCTTAACCTTATCAAGAGCATCCATAACAAGATTCGGCCCCAATAAGGCCACCTCTCCAACCTCAAACCAACCCACCGGTGATCTACAATGTCTCCCATAAAGAGCTTCAAAAGGAGCCATACCTATGCTAGAGTCATAGCTATTGTTGTAGGCAAACTCAATCAATGGAAGATGGTCATCCCTACTACCTTTAAGCTCCAAGGCACAAGCCCTAAGCATATACTCAAGTGTTTGAATCATCCTTTTGGCTTGGTCATCCGTTTGAGGGTGGAAGGCCATACTAAGTTGTATTTTGGTTCTAAGACCCCTTTGAAAAATCTCCAAAAGTGTGATGTAAATTGTTCACCAAGATCCGATATAACGGATAAGGGAACCCCATGCAACCTCACCAACTCATGGATATACAACATTGCATACTCTTCAGCCCCATATGAAGTCTTAAACGGTAGAAAGTGAGCCGATTTCGTCATCCTATCAACCACAACCCATATGGAATCAAAATGTTTTCTAGTCTTGGGCAACCCAACCACGAAATCCATATTAATCACCTCCCACTTCCAAGTAGGAAGCTTTATGTCTTGGGTTAGGCCACCCGACCTTTGATGCTCAACTTTGACTTGTTGACAACTATGGCAACCGATGACAAATTTGGCAATATCTCTCTTCATACCTCCCCACCAATACACAATAAATCCCTCAAGACCATCCAATAGTGATAATATAAGAGCAGACACAAGTCTATCTTTCAATATTCGGAAACTTTTCTCACATTCATCGGTCCACACAAACTTAACCTTCTTTTGAGTCAATTTTGTCATAGGAGAAGTAATGGAGGAGAACCCATTCACAAACCTTCTATAGTAACCCGCAAGGCCCAAGAAACTCCTAATGTCCGACGGGGTCAATGGTCTACGCCAATTCTTAATCACATCGGTTTTCTTAGGATCCACTTTTATACCATCCTCCGACACCACATGACCCAAGAATGCAACCTCATTCAACTAAAATTCACACTTGTCATATTTAGCATACAATCTCTCCTCCCTCAGTTTTTGCAACACAACCCTCAAATGACCCATATGCTCCTCCTACTATGTGAATAGATAAAAATATCATCAATGAAGACCACAACAAAGGAATCAAGGTAAGTCTTGAAGACCCTATTCATTAGGTCCATGAAGATGGCCGACACATTAGTCAATCCAAAAGACATCACCACAAATTCATAATTCCCATACCTATTCCGGAAGGCCGTCTTTGGAATATCACACTCCCTCACCCTTACTTGATGATACCCGAACCGAAGATCAATCTTAGAGAAAAAACTAGCCCCTTGCAATTGGTCAAACAAGTCATCAATCCTTGGAAGAGGATATCTATTGTTTATAGTGACCTTATTGAGTTGTCGGTAGTCAATGCACATTCTAAGTGACTCATCTTTCTTCTTTACAAACAACACTAGTGCACCCCAAGGTGATTGGCTAGGTCTAATAAATCCCTTCTCCAATAAATCTTTCAATTGCTCCTTTAACTCATTCAACTCCACCAGGGCCATACAATAAGGGGGAATGGAGATTGGTTAGGTGTCGGGAAGGAGATATATGCCAAAATCGATCCCCTTTTCTGGAGGGACACCGGAAAGGTCATTTGGGAAGACATCAAGTAATTCATTTACAATCGGTACCGACATAATGGAAGGGACTTTAGACTCCACATCTAGGACACACATCATTAGGAGCCACACCAACTACACCTGGAGGCCTATGGAAGTCATTGGCAAACCCCCAATTAGTAGCATGAGGAGGCCTTTGGCCTTGAAATCTAGTACTCCTTTGGAACTTGCCCTCAAAACAGGCTCTCTTGGCCTCATGGCCCTTCTTCTTTCTCAACTTTTCTTCTTCCATTTGCTCGGCATATGTCATCAACTGAGACAAGTCCATATCACTAATAAGCAAGGCGGACCGACACTCTTCACTTACCAAATTGGAGACACCCATAACGAACTTATTCATCCTTGACCTAGAATTGGCCACCAAGTGAGGAGCATACTTTGAAAGTTGATTAAATTTGAGGGCATATTCCCTCACACTCATACCATCTTGTTTCAAGTTCATAAACTCAACCAACTTTGCTTTCCTAGGCTCAAGAGGGAAGAACCAATTAAGGAAGGCCATTTTGAATTCCTCCCAATGCACCACATAGCCATTACCCTTCTCAACTTTCCATTGATCAAACCAAATTTGGCCCGCCCCCTTAAGTTGGTACGCCACCAACTCTGCCTTCTCATTTGGACCAACTCCCATGATCGACAAGATTTTGTAGACTTCATCAATAAACTCTTATGGATCCTCATCTCCTTAGACCCATGGAAAATCGGAGGATTCATCCTCATGAAGTACCTTACCCTAGCTCCCGAAATAGTAGCATGAGGGGCTTGGGCCCCTTGTTGGAATTGGTAAGTCACTACTTGGGAAAGCATAGTAAGAGCATCCCGGAGCTCACCATTGGTTGGTTGCTCCTAGGGAGTTTGGGACCGTATTTCTCTAGTATTCGGCATGATCTAGTATAGCAAAGAACAACCGTTAGGGGGGGAATACTTATCACAACTCTATAGAACAACATAAGACATGAAGAAGGGAAAAATTTCCTAAAACGTCTCATAGCCTCCTATTCATAGTCATGACACGCTTCACAACCATGAGTAGGACTCTATTCGACGCGGTGTGATGGACTCTGAGGATCGATCAACCTAGTGCTCTGATACTAAGCTTGTCACGACCCAAGCCTAGGGCCTAGACGTCACATAGTGAATGGGGAACCCGAAGGGACCTTAAACAAGCCTCTTAACTTGTCATTACACATCCTTGGTCATGAAAGCATACAAAATACATATAGATTAAGAATGGGGGCAATGGGACTAAGGGAAAGCTTGCATAAAAGTCATAATCAAGAGTCAAGAGTCAAATCTCATACATAAATACATAGCATGTCCAACAAGCACCTCTAATACATAAATATAGCAGGGGACAAGACAAGTACTGGGCTCACCCACATATTCAATAGAATATAAGAAAGTGTCTCAATACAAGGATAATAGTAACTTAGACCAAGGTCCCCGAAATGGAGGACTCACCAACAAGCTTGGAATAGCACCGTCTAGCCATGTGGAGGAGGAGGATGATCAATTTGGGCACCAGTCCCTACATGGTGATATCACGTAGGCAAGAGTATGTGTTAGTACGTTTGAATGTACTAAGTATGTGGGGTGCAATGCAACAAGAGATAAGCTTCATGATCAACATACATAACATTAGGTGATAGGCATGATATAGCAATATGACATATATGTTCAATGCATAAGTAAAACATGCTTAAGTAAATCATACTTACATAGGATATCATATGTGAAGAGGAGACCAAACTAGATTGCCAAGGTATAAACCCCTTGGGGTTGGTGATGATAGCACCCATCACCCTAGTGTATGAGGTACAAACACCTCATAAAGGTTAGTGATGATCTCACCCATCACCTTAGTGATTGAGATATCAACCCCTCAACTAGGTTGGTGATGATCGCACCCAATACCGTAGTGGTTGAATCTTTGACCCCTCAACAAGGCCTCCGAATTGGGAATGGTCTACCACAACACTTTAGATAGTATTCATCATGTACATAATCTCATTTCACCATCATATTGTCAAGCATATCGTATCTCATGCTTTAAATCTTCATTTCCTCAAGAAATCATAACCAGATATTTTATCAAACACCTTGGGGGTATATAGTGTGGGTAAAAGACCATGAATATCCAATATTAGATCCAAGATTTAGAGCTCAAAACATGCTAAAACAACCATATTTTTATGAACTAAAATCACTGTGCAGTAAATTTCTCAATATACAAGACCCACATGTAAAATCAACTTTAAATCATGAAATATTAGTAAAAAGAGGGTTTAGGAACAGTGGGTGGAAGGACCCAATGGTTCAACACCACATACCTTAGCTTTTGTGAAGCTTGAAGAAGACTTTAATGGAAATTTGAAACTTAAGTGAGACCCTTGAAGAAATCCTTGAGATTGGCCTTTAGCTTGGGACTTGAATTTAGGGTTGGAAATGAATCTAAGTGCTTGGGTAAATATTGGGGAATGTTTAGGGAGATATGAGGGTGAAATAAGGCTAAGTATAGGTGAAAATACGTTTTGAAAAACTTAGGTTCAACATTTAGAGAAATCTGTCTCCGCGTCGCGGAGAGGTCACAGACCCTCACTCGAGATTGCACCAAGTGAAATTTCATAATTCGATTCCCTTGCTTTAAATTTAAGGTTAGACCCTGGTCACCCTAATTTGGACCCCTGAACAAGAATATGAAGTTAGATTTTGAAATTCCAAATGCATTTTTAGATATATAGAAAAGAAGTTTCCGGTTACTTCCGATGCATGTTTTCAGGCACTTTTTACGATCGTTTCATCTGCTCAGTGGTAAGGTGAGCCCAATTTATCTCATATCCAGCTAAGTTGCTGGCAACTAGCACTGCAGACTCTAGTGTCAAGGTATTATCAGCAAGTGTTAGCCAGATGCATGATCTAACAACCGCCCACCAAAATGTTACGGGGAAACTGAGAGAAGCCTTGAAAATAGGCTCCAAGTGAGTGGAAACCCATGCAAGTTTCCGACCCTGTTCAGCAATCAGACCGGCCACCCATCTCATCAATCCAGCTCTGCGCTCTAGATATCTCATCATCATTAAGTCCCTCGTCTGCCCCACTCTGTAGTCGAACTCAATTATAGATCTAGGGTCAGGGAACTCTAGCCTAAATAACATACGGCGAATGGTGGTCTATGAGATGTCCACCTGTCGGCCCCTCACTCTAGTCTTGGTCAGTCTGGGTTGAGCGAGGGGCTTCTTCCCCTTTGGAAGAGTATTGTGAATAGTGGTCACATAGGATACGTAGAACACTCTCACCATGGTTGGGGAGTATCTCTCAAGCGATTTCGTCAACCACTAGAGCCCGTATCTAATTATTATATCCTAGAGATCGAGAACACTATCGAGTATGTCTGGGATGACTTAGGGCTCCTCATAAATTGAGCGAGCTAGCTTTCCCCACTCTGTAGTCTGTGAGTCCTCCATGTAGATGTCTCGCATACCTGTGACACACCTCTAACTAGTAAGTGCGTCTAGTGGAGATGGTGATGGCCGATACAGTAGAAGACTCTATCTCCGACCCATCGCCATAGCCTGACTCTAAGTTAGACTCCTCTCTGGATGGAGTTATCTGAATAAAGTTGCTCCTGTCATGGTCTCCTTCATAAGACTGGGGAGTACGAATGACAAGATCCTGAGTCTACCCAGCTCTGGCAGCAATCCTCATCTGTGGTCTGTCAGGCTCTAGGTCCATCTGTATGCCAAGCTCCTCTACTAATCTATTAGGGGTGGGGGTCTTCTCATCCCCCGAGAACTCATCTTTGAACCTCCTCTGCAAGGCCCTAATTTTATCATGTTTTGTTTTTGGGGCCATTATACCTAAAACATAGATATTTACGACCTTGGTTAGACCTACAGACCAAAAAATGAAATGCAAAAACAACTCAAACATAGTTGTAGAAGGGTCTACGAAAGCACATCTACTGGCCGTAATGTGAACTATGAGTCATAGAAGGCTCTCGTAAATTGTGTTCACCAATTGTTTTGTTTACTAGAAATGTCTACGAGACTAGGTATGACTTGTAGAATGTCCTATGAGTCATAGACTGAGTCGTAGATATTTCCAGCATTTGAATTTATTTCAGGAAGGGATCCACGAGACCTTTCTACGAGTCGTAAAGTGTTCTACGACTTATAGAAGGTCTTGTCTGATGGGTACTCAGGAACTTCAAGTTTCTAGAATCTTATACGAGGGGGAATTACGACTCGTGGAATGTTCCACGGGTCGTAAAAGCCACTTGTAGACTAGAAATTCAGTCACCTGAGTTTCTAAGTCTATCAATGTGGACCCCATATGACTTTTCCAACCTATTTTACCAGCATTGAAGCATTATGCACACACCCACATGATTTTCAACATAATAACCAACACCTCGATATGATAATTAACATATGTACCCTATTGAAAATAATAGAGCATGCTTCCCCAACCCTTCCAACCCCATGTGAATGAATTAATATCAAAATTATGCACCCATGTTATCACACACCAACTCACACACATGATCAATTCATCACAAAATGTGGGTGATTCAATAGGTGCCAAAACATATTATTCAAACATACAATAAAGCAACTACACCAAACTCCGATTTTAGACACATGTTTCAAGAACGGGCTACCACAATTCAAACAACAATCATAGAATTTTGCACACATGGTTTTGTGTCCAAGTCAACCATACCCAACAAAATCTTTCAACCTAACCATACAATAATTGGTAAATTATTGGTCTTTAAAGTACCGAAAACTTATCGAACTGAGTGAGTAGATTGTAGAAATTGAAGGAGCTGTGAGGCACTAGAAACCCTAGGCTTCCGAAAAATGTTTCCGGAAAATGTAGGGGTTGTTTGCCATCAGTGATCGAAAAATTAGGGATGGGGTATAGCTGGGTAGAGTTCGTAATTTAGGACTGAAATGGGATCAAATTATTTTGACCCCAATACGTATAGTTTGACTGAGTCAATTAAAAACTGATGGGCCTGGACTCTACAAACCCCCAATTACAGGCTATATAGTATTTTATAGCTCGTGAATGGTGATTTCATCGAACATCTAAACCCTAGTTTTCAAGATTTGGTTTCACGGACCAGTCTATGAATCGTAAAATGAAATATGAGTCAAAGAATTAGTTGTAGAGAGCCCAACACTTAGTAAAACTTTTAGAAAACTTACATGGGGTCCACGAGCCCATTCATGACCTATAGTTTTATATAAGGATCATAAAGTTGGCTCGTGGACTGGGGTGCACAAGTTGTTGCTTTCTGGAAGTGTCTACGGGATAGTGTATGGGTTGTAGAGTGATTTATGGCCTGTATAACCAATCATAGAGGCACTTCCTAATGTCCTTCTCAGCCAAGAGTAGCTAACTTAGCCATAGAACACACTATTACCCTATTTTCAACCAACCAAATATCCAAAATTACAAGCGAAATACAAAGAAAATAAACTACCTAAAAGTCCAAAAACTAAAAATAAAGCTACGACTACAACTATTACATCACAAATCTTGGGCTGCCTCCCAAGTAGCGCTTGATTTATTATAGTGACACGACTTGGACAACTTGGTTACTCAGACTTCACCAAGTGCCCAGACCTTGTTCTTCAAATCATCTGGCCTTTTCATAGACTGACAGATATTGAAGACAACTTCTTTATTGGTCAATCTAAACCTAAGTTGATCGGCTTCCATATCTACTAGTGCTAGGCCAGTGGCTAGGAATGGTCTTCCCAAGATGATTCGGATATCAAAGTCAACTTTTCAATCTAGGATCACAAAGTCTGTGAGGGAATATGAACTTTTCAACCTTAACAAGCACATCATATGGGGGCCCCATAGACTTCTTCACCATGCGATCAACAATCAACAATTGCATGCTCGTCGGAGTAGGGGCTCCCAATCCTAGCTTCTTGAATATCGCAAAGGGCATTAGATTAAATTTGGCACCTAGATCACATAATGTCCTTTCAAACTCCACATCTCTAATGGTGCTGGGTATGGTAAAAGCGATGGGATCTTCTCGCTTTTGGACCAAGGACCTCATAGCAATTACACTGCAATGTTGAAGCTCGTGGGAGAGTTCCTGACTCATAATGTGCTTCTTTGTAACCAGGTCCTTCATGTTTTTTTGCCCTTGGAATCTTCTCCAATGCCTTTATGATAGGAATGTTGATGGAGAGTTGTTTCATCATGGAGAGAAAATGCTTGAACTTGCCTTCCTCCTCCCTCTTTTTAATTCTTTGAGGGAAGGGAAGGGAGGCCTAGGAATGGGCTTCAACTTCTATAGAACATCAGTATCTTCACTCACCCCATCATTGCCATGCTCATCTCCAGTATTCGTATCCTTAGCCACAACAGTCTCCTTTTGAACATCATCCTCATCAACTGGCATGGGAGGATCAACGGTGCTCGTGCCAACACGAGTAGTAACCGCCATGCACTACCCTTCATTTTTAGGGTTCTGAACAGTGTTGATCAGCAGTGTACCGCTCTGATGCTGATTGAGTTGAGTCGACACCTAATCAAACTGTTGCTCAAGCTGTTTGATGGCAACAAAACAAGACTTAATTTTTTGATTAATACTAAAGATCTTAGATTTCATCCCCCTTACAATCTCATCCTATGTCACAGCTTTCTTCAACAGGCAGTCAAATATCTCCTCAACTCTAGAACTAGTAGCACCTGTGTCGCGGTTATGTGGTGACACATATGGACTATTTCTATAACCATCTCTGTCGCCCCAATCTGCTTCCTGTCTTGGCCCCATTCCAATCATAGTATCCTCCGCGGTTGTCCCTGAAAGCTCCATCATGATTGAAGTTTTGACCTTGGTTTATTTGACCTTGGCGCCAATAGTCCTAATGAAACCCTTGGGCATTGGTCTGGAAATCCCTCATCTAATCAGCAATAAAACAAGTGTCCTCCTCATAATAGGGCTCATTACACATGGGTGTGAGTAGAAGTTGATGAATTACTGCATTAACTCGCTCCTGATTCTTCTTCATCATCACTTCTATGCTTGTACATATTTGGGCAAGCTCTTGCATAATCTCTTTATTTATCTTAGCTTGCTCCGTAATACTGACAGCGCACAAACTTTTGGCAGATACTCTATCTTTTTGCCCCTATGCAAGATTGGTCTTGATCACTCTCTCCATTCTTTCAATAATCCTTACAAATGGCTGATCTAAGAACATGCCCCCCATAATGGTATCAATACAACATTGACTATTTTCATCAAAGGCATGGTAGAAGATCTCCACTAAGGAATCATCGATAATCTTATGGTCCAGGACACTCTTCAAGCATTTAGTAAACCGCTCCCAAGTAGTGCTGATCGAATCACCAGGAAGTTGCTTAAAGTTGTTAATCTGATATTTCAACTTGAGCTTCTTCGACCTGGGAAAGTACCTCTCCAAAAAGGCCTTCTACAATTCAACTCAATTGGTGATTGAACTTTGAGGGAGCTTAGATAGCCATAGTGTTGCATTGCCTGAAAAGATAATTGTAAGACACGAAATCCCACAGCATTCATAGACAGATTTTGTCTTTCTATCACACACTTATAGATGAATGCAACATTCTGTAGATGGCTATGAGGATCCTCCGACGGTAAGCCACAAACAGCCCACGGTTCTGCAACATCTGAAGCAACCTACTCGAAACTATGAACTTTGTGTCAGCCTGTAGTGGTGGCAAAACAATAGCTCTAGTCGCCTCCAGATCCATAGGATTTAGGCTATATTGATTTCATTGATAAGAATTGGCATTAAAATCCTGTGCTGTGGTGCAATATCCTCAAGAGGAGATAGGTTCTCATGGTCAGCATTCTCATTCCTATTCAGAGCTGCATTAGCCATGTTGTTGGCGTTATCTTAGGCCATTCTTATTAATGTTCTATGGATCTCTGGGTCAAACGGAGTCAAGGGTCTGCCTCGACTTCATATGTTGGGCATATACCACACTTATACCCTGAAAAGGAAAAAAAACAACAAAAAAATGTGAAATGTGGGGAATAGGGATTAATACCCAAATTACTTGAATTAACCAAGTCTAGTCGTGCTCCCCGACACCTGCGCCAAAATCTTGATGTCGCCCAAGTTACATCTCCTTTTTGAAGATAAAACGATCATTGTCAAGAAATAGAACCAAACCAAGGTTAAGGTCGAACCCAAGAGAATACTGTAGACTTCAGAGAATTCAATTAGTGCAATTTGAGTGATTAACCAACTTATCTCCCCAAAGTGCGGGGGGTGGGGGGTGGGGGTGGGGGGTTGTAATAACAAGTAGAAAAGTAAACCTAACTAACACAAGAATTTAACCAATATGGAGAGAAACTAGAGTATTGTGTTCCCCATGATTCCCTAACTTAGTATCACCAAATAACGTAATTTTTTCTGGTGTATAACCTACAGGATGGTAAGTCAAGTTCACCAAACCCTTTGGTCCACCAGAGAGGCGAATTTCGCTATGTTACTTGGCCCATCTCCACAGTGTACATTACTAACCCTTACCTATTCGTCCTAGTACAATCTCCCCTTGGCCTAGTTCAGTTGATTAGACGAGAACACATCAATCGAATCCTGTTAATTAATATCTTTTCCTATTCATTACTACCTTGATCCAGTCAGTATTACTAGGTGGATTCTAATGTTGGCCACCATAGTAAATTAATACGTGTATGCACACTTTCTGAGAATCATGAATAATCCGGTTTTACCTTGTTAATTCTTCATGGTTCCCACAATCCTAGTTGTGGATTTAGCTACTCATGATTTGTGTAGATGCAAGACTATAAATTGGAATAACATAATAGAGCACTTACAAAATTGAATTAAACACAAGAAAATCCAAGCTTCAATGAGAATTACAAGATTATAAGATCAAATTAAAGTACAAGTGTTTCTCCCAACTCTCTAATGTTTTCTCTGTTAAAAATCTCACTATTTTTTCTCTCAACTAGTCGAACTCTCTATCAAACTTAATGAAAAATAACCTAAAAATATATTTATAATATTTAAAATACAAGTCCAACATAAAATAGGATAGCTGGATCGGAACGCCTCACGAACAATTTTACAGGTCATATTATATTCCACGGCCTATAATCAGGTTCTCGTACATTGTTGCTTCAAAACTGGACTTGTGATTTATGACACCCTCTATGGCCTGTAAAATGTTCTACAGCCCGTAGGGGGTTTCATCTGATGAATCTTTAAAAAGTCCTTGTTCTCTGATCCTCAGAGTACGAAACATGATCTACGACTCGTAAAGTAGTCCACGACCTGTCTGTATGTTCGTAGAACAAACTTCAAAAAATCAGCCCCTGATTGACATTGTCCAAGAAACCTCCTTCATGATCCTTAAAGGGTCTCATACTTCATCAAAACAACTTCTGCATTTTTTCCCAAAATCAAGGCCAACCCTGGAATCTTGAAAATAAAACACATAAAACCTACTAACATTGCATTGAGAACACACAAAATTTCAAGTTTTAAGCATCAAAAGCATTGTATTTTAGCAACACATCACTGCCTCAACGGAATTCTCAATGATTCTGGTCAAGGCAGCAAGGAAAGTTGGTTCCCCTCTCTTGAAGCCTTTAAAAAGTTGCATCGCGGACAAGTGCACTCTATTTTATGGCACCCGAATAAGGGGAACCACATACAAACCCCTCGGAATCCTTGATGTGAAGATGGTTGAGACGTGGAAAAATAAATTTGTTGATCTCATACCAAAAGTCCAGCCCTAATATAACATCAAACACGTCCATGGGAGCAATAGTGAAGTCCGTCAACCCTTTCCAATCTCCCAAAACAAGTTGTACCTGAGGGGCAAAACTGTTAATAGTAGTGGGAAGGGCATTGACGGTCTTCAACAATGTATCACTGGACACATAAGCAAGTCCCAAGTCCTTGGCTCGTCTCTGTCATAAAATTATATGTTGCACCCATGTCCATCATGAAGTGAACGTCTTTGCCATTCACCTTGACGTTGACAAATAATGACTCAGATGGACTAATGCTAGGTGGTTTGGTAGCAATGGCTGCCAAAGTCATATAGTTGAATAAGGCCATGTGGTTGAACAAGCCCAAAGCCTTGTCATTTCCTTGCTCCGCTCCATCAACCGGTACGCCTCGTTTGCCGACCTACCTAACATTCGATTTTGCAGCCTGCTATTGGTGCTTATGGGCAGCAACTATAACACCAACATTAATCAAAGTAGAACAAAAAACAAGTAGCATGAGTGGTCTTACAACAAAGGTAACAACCATCACAATTCAGAACCCTTTTTTTCCGGTCCTCATAGTTCTTGTGGAAATGTGAGGGCTGGTTATGGTTGCCTCGATGATCACTGCCTCAGTTTGGGAATGCTTTGTCTTTGTTCTTGTTGGTATCCACCATGGGAGGAATATTTATTCTCCATTTGTCCCTCCCCTTTGATGAATCTGTCTGAAAATTAGTCAACGATCAATCACTACAATCGCACCATCTACGTTGTCGACTTTCCCCCTTTGGAGCTCTTGTTTGGCCTAGTTTTGAAGGTCATCCATGAAATAAAAATAAGAGGTCTTCATTGGTCAAATTCAGGATTTGGAGAGTGAGCTTTGTGAATTCCCTAACATAGTCACAAATGGAATATGGTTGTTTCAACTCTCTCAACTTTCTACGAGCCTCGTGAACTATATTTTAGGGGTAAAATTGTCATTTCAGTTCGTCCTTGAACTGCTACCAATCATCAACCGAACAAGCAACCTTCTCCATGTCCGATTTCTTCATACGCCATAATAATATAGCGGTGTCGCTCAAATACATCACTTCTGTTCTTATTTTGGCATCCTCATCCACCACATTTACATGCTCAAAATAGGCATCTATTTACCATAAGAAGCTCTCAACGTCTTGAGCACTCCTTTCACCATGAAACTCCTTTGGTTGGGAGCTTCAATAGGATTTTCTCGGACAGTGACGGGGCCATGTCCACCAGCAAGCAAAGCCTTCTCCACCTGTAGCCTCAACGCTTCAATCTCTTCGTGTAATGCAGAAAGAGCTTTCGTGAGCTTGAGCTCAAGGCTGGTTAGTTCTTCCTTTTGCTCTTCATCTTGTTTAATAAGGTTTCCTTTGACTTTATCAAGTCCCTCAAGTACCACGGACTCAAGAAAACTGAAGTTTTTCTCCAAAACAACAATACAACAGCTCAAAGCTACCAAACCAACCTCAACGCCAATGATCTTCTCATTAAGGTGGCTAGTTATGGAACCCTCACCTTCCTCAATGTGATTTATATCACTAGTTGGGGTTTGTGAAATGTCCCTAGCCCTGCTTTTGTCACATTTCTTGGCAGCATCCCTCTTAATTTCTTAGTCCCTCTCAAGAGTTGGTTTTTCCACACATTGTGTCTTCGCTGCCATGTTCAAAACAGATGCTCTGACACCACTTGTCACAGGCCTATTTTTCAAAGGCATGTGGGATAGCCTCATAAGATAACGTTGCTCTTCAAAGGCTTCTGTTCTTAAGTAATGAAATCAACACCAAAGTGCTAGACAAAATAGTCCACAAAGGCAAGCAAACACAAAGAAACTTGAAGAAATAACAAAAGCCTTTTGGGAGGTAAGTGTAAAGTTTTCTTATTGTATTTTCTAAGTGTCCATTACCATATAAGTTGTCTAAGAAACTTCTATAAAATACATGATAATGCTAACAAGTAAAAAGGATTAAAAAGCTAATAAAATGTCATTATACATGCTTCCTAGACAAAGGAAATAAGGTTGGCAAAAAGCTAGTCAACAAGTTTCCTGAAATGAAAAAGATGTCGCTTTCATAGCTGATTTCTTGTCTCTTAGACCAGCAGCCTGTTGAGAACGACCCTTAAAGGGCAATAAATGAGTCCCATTCTTGTCTAAGTAATCCCCCATGGCTGGAAACACATTCACACTTGAAATATGACTTGGGGAATGCGAATATGAATCTGTCCCGTCCTCAAAAATGTGAAAAACTAATGTAGACATGTGTGGGACGACACATTTACCCTTTATCAATAATAACACATTAAAAAAGGGGACAAGAATCAAAATAAGATTAAAAAATTGGCTAATTAGGGCATTTGGAACATTGTAAAGCCTCAAATTGGTGATCCCTTATGTTTAAACATTTGAAACATTGTAAAGCCTCAAGTTGGTGATCCCTTATGTCTAAACATTTGGAACATTGTAAAGCCTCGAGTTGGTGATCCTTTATGTTTAAACATTTGGGATATTGTAAAGCCTCGAGTTGGTGATCCATTACGTTTAAACATTTGAAACATTGTAAAGCCTCACATTGGTAATCCCTTATGTTTAAACATTGGGAACATTGTAAAGCCTCTCATTGGTGCTCTCAATGCGGGGATATAGAACATATCCCTTCACACCTCAAGATCAAATTCTTGCATTATGAAATCTGCAAGAGGTAAATATTGCTCCCTTTGACCTACAAAAAAAGGGGGACGGACCAAAAAAAAAAAAGATGAAGTGAAAAAGAAAAAAAAGGAAGTTCATACCTCAACAAAGACACCTGGGGTTGGACTTGAATTTTGATTGAAAAAATATAAAGAAGCACACCCTATTTATACGGTGCTGTCCAAGAAGAAACAGGAAAAAAAAAGAAAAGAATGAAAAGAAGAAAAGAAAAGTGGTACGTAGACACGAAAAAAGAAAAGAAAGAAAGAAAGAAAGACGAAAGGAGAAAAAGGAAAGAAGAAGAATAAAATAGAACAAAAGTGGTCTAACCACGTAAAAAGAGAAAAAAAAAAGGTAAAGGAAGAAAGAAAGAAAGAAAGAAAAGAAAAAAAGGACAAATTTTGTTTTTCTCAAATAAGGTAAAATTGAGAATTATTTTCTTTTCTACATAATATTATAATAATATTGTTAGACCCCGTAAATTATTTAGTCAAAGTTAATCATTTAATTGAAAAAGTTACGGCGAATATGGTGTAATTTAAATTAAGTAAGTTTGCGATGCTTAATTATAATTGGAGCGTAGATTTTAAGTTGGAGTCGGAAGTCCTCAATTGGCTTTAAAATAGAAAAGTTTGGGACTTAATTGAGGGTTAAACCAACTAGGAGCCCTTATGGGAAATTTTTAAAGAGTTTGGGGTCTATATATATGACCCCAAGTTCAAATTGCAAGACCATTACACTTGGTCTTGCATACTTAGAAAATTTAAAAGAGAGCTTAAGGAGAAGAAGAGAAGGAAGAAGAAGGAGAGGACAAGTAAGTTTTCTATTCTTTTCTCCTTGTGTTCTTGGTTTTCTTAGTAATCTAGCTATTAATATTAGAGAAGGGAGCATGGAAGATAGAAGTTGGGGAAAATTCG
>JAPFFP010081936.1:0-22247 GCA_026153255.1 Solanum medicagineum | reverse complement strand
GGGGGGGAGGGGAGGATGTAACATCCCAAATATTGCATGTACTAGTTCTGTACAAATGAAACATGATATGGCTTGGTCAAATTAGCACCCATTTTTAAAAGTGCTTGAATCTCAAGTTAGAGGGCGATATGTACGTTTAACGCTTAAAAGGGTCAAGTGTACACAAGTTTTAAGTCAAATTGAGGAGATCACAACCTTAAACGAAGAAAAAGAAGAAAGGTGCTTATAGGACATAGGAAGTTATCAGGTGAGTCACCTACTTGCTTAGCTTAAATTCGCTAGCTAGACGGAGACGAGGCCCGGCACCGAATCTGTTCAAGTTTGTGTTAAGGGTGTAACTTTAGCCCATGTTTTAGAATTGCAAATGGAAAATATTTATAGCCCAAGATAAATAATAAAAAGGTCCCAAGTACATTCACAATTCACTTATTGATTTTGGCCCAAACTAAGTGAAGAGAAATTAGGAAAGATGGGCATCCAAGGCCCATCAACTTTGAGACCCATTTAGGCCCAAGAGAGAGGGCAAAGCTGCTTCATCACCAACTTGTTAATATGTGTTAATATTATGTCAAAATCTCAATAGAAACTCTGCCAAAGATTCCCTTTAAATGGGCTTAATAATCAACAACTTTAAGACATTCTACGCTTGGAAAAAATCAGCTTTCACAAAGCTTTCTCTCTACACTTTCTTAACTTTGCAAAGCAGCAATAAGGAGACTTTTAGGGTTCTTGGTGAATCCCTATACCTTGAAATTAAAGTCAAGTAAAAATAATTATGTATTTAGTATGGTTATTTCATGATTAACAAGAGAACTAGGCTGGTATTACTTGTCTTGAAATTTTGGACAGCATGTGTTCTAGAGATTGTTGTACACTTTGCTTGTTTATTTGGGAGCCTTTCTCTTCTTGGTTGGATTTATTATAAAGGGAGGTTTCGTTTCTTAATGAGTTTTGATCCTGTAATGATGTAGAAAGGCTGCTGCACCTTTTTTACAGTCCGCAAAAGTGAGTTCTTATATGATATCATAATTGTGTTCTTAGTACAAACTTGTGGGCTGGTAGTTGGGAATCGTTGTTCCACGACCTCCATATACTTTAGGACTGTTTTGGACTATTTTTTGGCTGATATTATGTGTAAATATGTTATATATAGTTTGTTTGAAGTTAAAACAGATTTGGGATTATTGACTTCGAAATGTGGCGAGACGACATAAATGTTATGCCGCCTACTTGTATGTTGTGTATAATTGTTATGTGTTGTGGTCTTTTTTGTGAATACTATGACACTAAAATAGGCCGCACTTGTTATATATATGAGAATGTGTGTTAGAAAATATGACTAGAGGCGGAAAGATTGAAAGAATACGTGAGGGTTGATAATTACACGCTTGCTGTACGTGTGTTGTTTTTATGAGATTGGACTACCAAGATTTGTTTATTAGCTGCTAATAGTAGTTTTATCACCTACTTGATTGTAGATAAATATTTGGAAGAAAGGAAGGTTATTTTGAGGTAACAACGATGTCGTACAACGAGGTATGTAAGGCTACTTGATTTCGTATAATTTGGCATAAAAAATAGATCCCTCCTTGGCACATAAAGACACTTACTAACTCCGACATAGCTAATAATTGTGTCTCCATTCTTTCACATGTTCATATGTTCCCATACATGGTCATCTTCAAATCTGCATACATACTTGGGTACCAAGATACATGAGTTCCTTTTTGCTAAATAAAGTTCATGAGTTGTTTCATCTCCTACGCATTTCATTATTTGTGTAACCTACACTTTTCATTGCAGTATTGTTTTATATAGATCTTTACATGTCACAAGCTATATATATGGTTCTACAACTCCAATATTATGACCACCAAAGAATCTTCTCAAAAGTAATTGAAAGTAAAGTAAGTTGGTTATTGATGGGTAGTCGCCGTAGTGGTGGAAGAATCACCTAGCAAGGGCCGATCCCAATATGGGGGTTATCCTAGGGGTGAAAGAAAAGCCTAGCATGGGTCGATCCTGATATTGATTTACCACTGATAAGCTGGTCATTTGTGTTACATGATATGCACATATTATAGAGTAAAGAAAGATAAAGTAATAAAAAGGACATAAAGTATATGATTCTACAGTGTTACTAAAGGTAGTCTCTTATCCTTAAACAAGTGCACGATTTCATTTTAGTCATTACTTCAAATATAGTATTTTCTACCTTACATATTCAGTACATTATCTCATACTGACGTTCCTTACGGGGACCTGCATTTCATGCTGTAGGTACAAACACTAGTAGATCTCCCTAGTAGGTGTACAGGATATCTAGCTGCTGATATCGAGCTCTAGGTCACTTCGGGACTTTGCGTCTGTTTCTAGAGCTTATATTTTTATATTGTATAGTTAGTCGAAGCGGGGCCTGTCCTGACGCTATCTAGAAGCTCTATAGACTATGTGAATTAAAGTGTGATCATGTCTCGTACTTTAGACATTGTGGCTCCAACTGCCTAGTCATATGCATTTTCTTTTGGCTTGTTATTATTGTCTACCTTCTTGAAAGCATGCTGAATATGGAAACCCCTTATAATGTTCATAGAAAGTGCATGGTTATATGTTGGTTCTCCCGAGCCTCGTCGGCAACGAGTGCCAGTCCGCTTTAATGGGACTTTAGGCGTGACAAAAGTGGTATCATAGCGGGTCGTCCTAGGGAGTATACAAGGTCGTGTCTATGTAGAGTCATGTTTATGGATGTGTTGTGCACCACATTCATAAGCAGGAGGCTACGTGGCATTTGGTTCTCCCTAGCCTTGTTGGCAATGGTTTCCAGTCTGCCTTAATGGGACTTTGGGTGTGACAATTCCGACGTGTGGGGACCATGTCCTATTGTTTTCAAAACTAGAGACAAGTAATTTTTCACTTGTTTGGATGATTTCTTTTGGATGACTTGGATTTATTTCATGAAGAGTCATTCAGAAATATTCTCTCACTTTTGTGCTTTTTAGGCTAAAGTTAAAACTCAATTCAATACTTTGGTTTGCATTTTAAGAGGTGACATGCTAAAGAATATATGTCAGAATAGTTTCAGTCATACATGAGACAACATGGTGTACTCCATCAGTCTTCATGTGTTGATACACCTTCTCAAAATGGTGTTACTAAGAGGAAGAATAGACATCTACTTGAGATAGCTCGTGCACTTTTGTTTCAAATGAAAGTTCCTAAACAATTTTAACAATTGCAATCTTTATGACCTGCTTTCTAATTAATCGCATGCCATCTTCTATGCTTGTTGGGAATATACCTTACAATATTCTTTTTCCAAATAAGTCACTATTTCCGATGGAACCTCAGGTGTTTGAAAGTACATTCTATGTTCGAGATATTCGGCCATCAGTTACCAAGTAAGATCGTAAGGCATTAAAGTGCATTTTTCTAGGTTATTCTTGCCTTCAAAAAGAGTGTCAATAATATTCTACTGAACTTGATAAATATTTTGTGTCAACTGATATGGTATTCTCAGAGACCACACCATTCTTCTATGCACCTCCCATTTCTACAAGTCAGGCAGAGGAAGATGAATGGTTAGTCTATCAAGTCAATCGTACTTTGATAGGCAATCAGATGTTGGCCTACTATCCCATAGTTCTTCTAATGATCGTCACCCAACTATTATATCTTCGGTACCTACTCCATATGTTACAGAAAGAACGCCTACTGTTCAAATTTACTCAAGGAGGCAAGATATTAGAAGATACTTGTCATGCACCAACGTTGTTACCTAATCCTCTTCAGAAAATCTCGACCTTCCTATTACAATTCACAAAGGTACACATACTTGTAAATACACATAGTGCATTGCCATTTTGTTTTCTATGACCACTTATCCTTGATGTGGTGCCAAAATAAAACGCTTTGGATGCTTGAAACTTGAAATTTTGTGTGTTCTCAATGAGATATTAGTAGGTTTGATACATTTTATATTTATTTTGTACGATTACAGAATATGATATAATTTTTGTCAAAGTTTTAGAAAATTAATTTTTTTTGAAGATTTACAAACAACTGTATGACCTGTGGTTTATTCCACAAGTCATAGGGTGTGTCATGGGTAAGATCTAGTGAAGAGCCAAGTTTCAGATGTTGCAACTATGAATTATCAGACGAGATGTAATGACCCGGACATTGTACGACTTCATTGGTGCTTGAAAATTTTTATTTTGGGAGTTTTTGGACCAAGGTAACACTTCAAGGGAGACCTCATAGTCTGTCTGAGGTCACACAACCCATGTGGCCTCCAGTGAGGTTACACTTGGCCTTAAATATTTGGTTCTGGCCTTAGTGAGGAGTTTCAAGCTAAGGCATGCCATACTTGGACCCCATACGGGCTGTGTGGAGGGCCATGAGGTGGCCTTAGACTTCTAATCCCTGCGTTTGGGATAGAGTTTTGGGACACAGCCACCTTCACTGGCGGTGTGAAGGTTCATACGCAGTAAGGCCGTCTGTATAGCTTTCGGAATGAAAATTTTTGGAAATATAAGTCGCCATCTCGTGACTTGCCATGAGAATTTGTCCAAGTGTGGTGACACGACAGTGTCACAGCCCGTGTGACACCACATGGCCTGTGTGTCCCTTCCGTGAAGTTAATTTCGTAAAATTTTTCTAAGTATACGATTACCCTTTGACTTCCATCAAGCAAAAGTTTTTCTAACTGATGTCTCATGGATGGGTATTGTAACACCCTACATCTTATGTGTACTAGTCCTATGCATATAGAACATGATATGGTTTGGTCAAATGAGCACCCATTTTTAAAAGTCCTTGAATTTTTTATAAGAGGGCTATGTGTTTGTCTAACGCTTAAGACAAGTGAGTGTATATAAGTTTTAAGTCAAATTAAGGAGATCGCAACCTTCAACAAAGTGAAAAATATGAGGTTTTTGTAGGACTTAGGAAGCTAGCAGGTGAATCACCTACGTGCTTAGCTTAAATAGCTAGGTAGACGGAGACGAGGCTCGACACCGATTCTGTCCAAGTCCGATAATAAATAAAGTCTATGTTAAGGGTGTAATTTTAGCCCATATTTTAGTATTGCAAATGGATAATATTTACAACAGAAGATGAATAATTAAAGGGCCCAAGAACATTCACAACTCACTTGATAATTTGGGCCCAAACAAAGTGATAGAAAAAGAGAAAAGTGGGCAGCCAAGGCCCATCAAATGTGAACCCGATAAGGACCAAGTGAAAGAGAAAAATAGGTATATTACTAACTTGATAAAATAAGGATTAAAACACAAAAGAAAGTCAGCCAAAGTGTTCCTTTACAAGGTTTTACAAGCAACTCCTTCAAGTCATTTAACATTGGAAAACAATCAGACTTTTCAAGGATTTCTCTCTACTCTTTCTTGACTTTACAAAGCAGTCACAAGAGACTTTTAGGGTTCTTGGAGAAGACCCACACCTTAAAACTAAAGGTAAGTAAAGATACTTGTGTATTTAATATATTTTGTTTCATGAAAAACACGAAAACTAGGCTGGTTATACTTGTGCTGAAATTTTGGATAACATGTGTTCCAAAGATTGTTGTACATTTTATTGTATATTTGGAAACTTTTTTCTTATTGGTTGGCTTGATTGTAAAGGGAGGTTGCTGTTTTTAATGAGGCTAGTTTTGTAATGATGTATCAAGGTTGCTACACCATTTGTGGGCTGATAACTCGAAATTGTTATTTCACGTTCTCTATATATTTTACAACTATTTTTAGAATGTTTTAGGACTATTCATGTGTGTAAATATGGTGGGAATAGTTTGGTTAAAGTTGAAACATGTTTGGGGTTGTTGACGTCAAAATGTAGCGAAAAGACGTAATGTTATGTTGCCTACTTGTGTGCTGCATAGAATTGTCATGTGTTGTGCTTTATGGGTTTTTGTAAGACTGTTATGGGGCTAAAACAAGATGGACATGACATGTATATGAGAATGCGTATTGGAAAATATGATTAGAGGTGGAAAGGTTGAAAGAGTACTCTTGGGTTGATAATTACACGCTTGATGCCCCTGCATTGCAAGTTATGATATTGAACTGCCAAGACATATTTAGCTACTAATACAAGTTTTATCACCTACTCTATTGTAGATAAGTATTTGGGTGAAAAGTTGGTTACTTCGAGGTAATAACAAGGTCGCAGAGTGAGGTATGTAAGGCTACTCGATTTTGTAGTACTAGGCATGAAATCTAGATTCTTCCTCGGCATATAGAGGAACTTACCAACTCCTACATAACTAATAATGTCTCCACTCTTGAACATATTCATATACTTCCATATATAGTCATTTGTAAATATGCACACATACTTGGATGCCAAGATACATGAGTTCTTTTTGCTAAGTAAAATTCATGTGTTGTTTCATCTCCTACGCATTTCACTATTTATGTAACCTACTCTTTTCATTGTGCCATTGTATTGTGTGATTATTTACGTGTCACATGCGATATATATGGTCCTACAGCGCAATATTATGACCACCAAAAGAATCATCTCATAAGTAAATAAAAGAAAGTATGTTGCTTATTGATGGGTGGTATCCTAGGGGTGAAAGAATCACCTAGCACGGGTTGATCCCATATTACAGGAGGTATCCCAGGTGTGACAGGAAATCCTAGCATAGGTCAATCTCGATATTGACTTACCACTGATTAGCTGGTCATTTGTATTATATGTTACGCAATGATTATACAATAAAGAACAATAAAGTAATAAAAAGGTCATAAAGTACTTGGTTCCATAATATGACTAAAGGTGGTCTCTTAACCTTACACCAGTGCATGATTTCATTTGAGTTCTTGCTTCATATACAATACTTCTTACCACATTATCTCGTACTGATGTCCCTTACGGGGGACCTGCATTTTATGCTGCAGATTTAGGAGCTAGTAGATCTCTTAGTAGGAGTACAGGATATCCATTTGCTTACTGAGCTCCAGATTGCTTCGGGACTTTGTGTGTCTAGAGCTTATATTACTATTTTGTATAGTAGTTAGTCATGAGGTGGGGCCTGTCCCAACCCTTATCAGATACTTTTCCTTATTTAGAGGCTTTATAGACTATGTAAAACAAAGTGTGGTCATGAATCGTACTTTAGTCATTTTGGCTCCAATGACCGATTCATATGTATTTCCTTTTGGCTTGTTATTACTATTTAATTTCTGAAAGCATGTTGGAGGTGGAAACCCCTTATAAGGTTCACAGAAAGTGCATGGTTACAGGTTGGTTCTCACGAGCCTTGTCGGCAACAGGTGCCAGTCCATCTTAATGGGACTTTGGGTGTGATAAAAATTGTATCAGAGCGGCTCGTCCTAAGGAGTCTACAAAGCCGTGTCTATGTAGAGTCTTGTTTATGGATGTGTTGTGCACCACATTCATAAGCAGGAGGCTACGTGACATTTAGGAGTTGTCACTTTCTTTTCGTTCTTTAGATCGTGCCGTAGAGCCAAGTGTTGAAGGTGGATTGTGTCTAATCTCTAAATTATTTCGTATAACAAGTATGCCAGAATTAAGGAAAAGTAAAGGCAAAAGGAAGGAAGTAGAAGTGGTAGTTGGTGTACCCAGTCGGGCGAGACAACCAAATGAGCCCAAGATGAGTTTGTGTCACAAATATCTCCAACTCCTCCGGCTCCTGATGAAGCAGGAAGTAGTGAACTTCGTCCAGAACCATCTACCGATGCCACCATGTAGGATCTGAGAAATATAGTCCAGATATTGACTCATATAGTTACTAGATAGGGTCCAAGAATGTAGGCCCAGTTATGGGTGCAGGTGGTACGAATACGGTAGTTGGCATGAGGATACATGACTCCCTTAATTAGGACTGTCCATACTTTATCGGGTTAGATCCTAATGAAGATCCACAAGAATTTATCGATTAAATCCAACGTACTTTAGATGTTATGCATGTGAGTGGTATAGAAGCTGTTGAGCTAGCAACATACAGATTGAAGGGTGTGGCTATGTTGTGGTGTAAAGCTTGGAAGCAATCAAAGGGTATAAATATGCTCCAACTACCCAGAAGGAGTTCGAAGAGGCATTTCTTGACCATTACTTGCCATTAGAGATCCGAGAGGCCTGTGCAAATCAGTTCTTGAATCTCCACCAAGGGAATATGAGCGTGAGGGATTATAGACTTCAATTTAATTCCCTGGCCAGGTATGCTCCTAATGAAGTTGCTACTATGGCGGATAGAGTTCAACAATATGTGGATCTGTTGGATTTATATCTTGTTAGAGAATGTACCATTGCTACTTTGAATAAAGATAGGATATAGCAAAGATGCAAGCTTTTGCATAGAAACTGGAGGATTAGAGTCAAAGAAGAAGAACACAAGAGTTGGAAAGGGGACAATCCAAGAGGGTTAGATCTACGGGGCAGTTTACACCATCCTAAGGTGAGCTCAGGGCTCAGTTTTCTAATATACCACCTAGGCCATCAACCTCCTACTCTGCAGCTAGTGCTCCACCACAATTTCGAGGGTCTAGAAGTAATCAGTTTGGTTAGAGAATTGAATTACAAGGTGCATGGACAATAAGATAGTCGGCAAGCCAGTAAATGACTCCTAGGTAGCCTTGGAAACAATGTGGGAGGAGTCATTTAGGTACATGTCCTGTTGGCACAGATGCTTGTTATTAGTGTGGTGTGTCGGGGCAAAGGATGAGAGATTGCCCGAGGAGACATATGGGTGATATAGCATAACAAACTGGGTCAGCTATTGCATCATCATCATCAGTTCCTCCATTAGGTATGGTTCAACAAGCACTTACAGGTCATGGCAGGGGTGTTAGAGAGGTAGCTAGCTCTAGTGGAGTCCAAAAACGTACTTATGCTCTAGGGAGTCGGCAGAATTTGGAAGCTTCACCTGATATGGTCACAGGTACACTGTCCATATTTTCACATAATATATATGCATTAATTGACCCTGGTTCTACACTATCACATTACTCCACTAGTTTGCTTGGAAGCTTAAAAGAATGCCTAAATTATTGAACAAACCATTTGAAGTGTCTACACCAACCGATGAATCTATTATAGCTTGAAGGGTTTATTATCACTGTTTAGTAATTATTTGTGACCATGATACTTTGGTTGACCTTATTGAGATAGAAATGACAGAATTTGATGTTATAATGGGTATGGATTGATTAGCTTCTTGCTATGCCACCATGGATTGCCGAACTAAGAGAGTTTACTTCAACTTTCCAAATGAGGCAGTTCTTGAATGAGAAGGCAATATTGGGGAACCAAAGGGTAAGTTTATTTCTTATTTTTAAGGCATGAAATATGATATCCAAGGGATATATATATCATCTAGTTAGAGTGAGAGATATGGAGGCAGAATCGCCACTTCTTCATTCTGTTCCTGTAGTGAATGACTTTGTTAATGTGCTTCCTGAAGAGCTTCTAGGTTTACCTCCAAAACGAGAAGTAGCTTTTGGTATTGACGTACTTTCAGGCACTTAACCTATTTCTATCTCTACATATAGAATGGCTCGGCAGAATTACGTGAATTAAAGGAGCAATTAAAAGACTTACTGGAGAAGGGTTTTATAAGGCCTAGTGAGTCTCCTTGGGGTGCACCAGTGTTATTTGTACGTAAAAAGATGGAACTTTGAGAATGCATATCGACTATTGATAATTAAATAGGGTGATAATTAAGAACAAATACCCCCTCCCAGGATTGATGATTTATTTGATTAGTTACAGGGTGTCAAATGCTTTTCAAAAATTGATTTGAGATCAGGTTATCACCAAGTGAGGGTAACGGAGAAAGATATACCTAAGGCAACTTTCAGAACATGCTATGGTCACTTTAAATTTCTTGTTATGTCATTTGGACTAACGAATACACCAAAAGTTTTTATAGATTTGATGAACAGGGTATTCAAGCCATTCTTCGATGTGTTCGTGATGGTATTTATAGATGATAATTTGGTATATTCAAGATCAGAAGAGGACTATGCAAATCACTTAAGACAGGTATTACAGGTTCTTCATGATTAACAATTGTATGCTGTGTTCTATAAATGTGAATTTTGGTAAACATCAGTGGTACTCTTGGGTTATATTGTGTCCAATGAAGGAATAAGGGTTGATTCACAAAAGATAGAGGCCATGAAAGATTAGCTAAGCTAACAACACCCATAGAAGTTCGAGGCTTTCTAAGGTTGGCAGGGTATTACATGAGGTTTCTTGAAGGTTTTTCTTCTATTTTCTGCACCTCTAACAAAGTTGACACATAAGGAAACCAAGTTCCAATGGAATGATGCATGTGAAAGAAGCTAACACGAGTTGAAAGATAGACTTACTTTTGCACATGTGCTAGTGCTCCCAGAGGGCACAGAGGGGTATGCTGTATATTATGAGTCTTCAAGGGTTAGCTTAGGGTGTGTACTAGCACAATATAGTAGGGTAATTGCGTATGCTTCGAGACAACTACGACCGCATGAGAGAAACTATCCAATACATGACCTTTGAGCTAGAAGCAGTTGTGTTTGCTTAGAAAATATGGCGTTACTATTTGTATGGGGTTCACGTTGACATATATACTAATAATAAGAGCATGTAGTACATTTTTAAGAAGAAACACATAAATTTAAGGTAGCAGAGATGGCTAGAGCTATTAAAGGATTATGATGTTGATATTCTATACCATCCAGGGAAAGCAAATGTGGTAGCCGATGCTCTGATTCGAAAGGCATTCATGAATATTAGTGACTGGACCGTGGTAAATCAAGGAATGGCTAAGGATATACATCAACTAGCCAGTTTGAGAATTCACCTCCTTGAAACTCCAAAGTAAGAGATTGTTGTGCATAATGCTGTAGAGTCTTCATTAGTAATAGAGGCAAAACAAAAGTAGTTCGAGAATCCTGTTCTACGACAACTTAAGGAAAGGGTAAGTCAAGGTATGATAAAGGGCTTTAAACTTATATACAATGGAGTACTTTATTGCCAAAATAGATTATGTGTGCGTGATATTAATGAAATAAGAAGAAGAATACCGGAAGAAGTCCACAATTCAACATATTGCATCCATCTGAGATCAACTAAGATGTATCATGACCTGAACGGAATGTTTTGGTATGGAGGCATGAAAAAGGACCTTGGAGAATTTGTGGTTCAATGTTCGAATTGCCAACAAGTCAAAGTAGAACACCAAAACCTGGGAGGTTATATGCACTGTATAGAACTTCCAATGTGGAAATGGAATATGATTAATATGGATTTGTTACTGGGTTGCCTTGCTCATTTCAGAAGTTCAACTCCATATGTGTAATAGTTGATAGACACACAAAGTCAGCTCACTTCTTGCCGGTTAAGAGTGATTATATAGCTAAAGAGTACGCAAAGTTATACCTCAAAGAGATAGTTAGGCTATATGGGTTCCCAATATCCATTATATCTGATCGGGGATCTCAATTCACTACAAAGTTTTGAAAGTCCTTCCAAAGGAGTTTAGGGAAACAAGTGAATTTGGCTACAATTTTCCACCCTCAAACAAATGGTCAAGCTGAATGTACCATTCAAATACTTGAAGATATGTTGCAGACTTGTGTATTGGACTTTAAAGGTAGTTGGGTGGACCATTTTCCACTTATTTAATTTTCCTATAATAACAACTACCATTCAAGTATTAAGATAGCACCTTATGAAGCTTTGTATGAAGGAAATATAGGTCTCCAATCAGATGGTTTGAAGTTGGTGAAACCACCTTGCTTGGACTAGATCTAGTACAACAAGACATGGAAAATGTTAGGGTAATACAACAACAACTTGGAACAGCCCAAAGTAAATCATATGTGGATGCTAGTAGGAGAGGACTAGAATTCTCAGGAGGGGATCGGGTATTCTTAAAGGTATCTCCAAAGTAAGGGGTAATAAGATTTGGTAAAAAGGGAAAGTAAGCCCACGTTACATAGGTTCATATAAAATTATTAAGAGGTTCGGGCTGGTTGCATATGAATTATAGCTACCCTAAGAGCTTTCAATGGTTCATCTTGTTTTTTATATCTCAATGCTTTTCGAAAATGCATAGGTGACCCATACAATATCACTTCTATTGAAGATATGCAGGTTACAAAAGATCTCACCTATAAAGAGGTACCTATTGCTATTCTAGATCGTTAAGTTAAGAAGCTAAGAAATAAAGAAATAGTTTCAGTAAAGGTACTTTCGAGGTACTAGCAAGCAGAAGAGGTAACATGGGAGGCTGAGAAAGCAATAAGATCTAAGTGCCCTTATTTATTTGAAGCTAAAGAGGAAACTCAAGATGTAGGATTGGGTCATTAATAGGTATCGTGTTTGAATATTTATTATGTTGTCAAAAGTTTGTTTAAATGAAGGTGTGAACTTAGTTAAGCTATCCAATCATGCTAATATTCGAGGATGAATGTTCTTAAGGGGGAGGATGTACCACCGCACATCTTACGTGTACTAGTCCTATGCATATGAAACATGATATGGTTTGGTAAAATCAATACCTATTTTTAGAAGTGCTTGAATATTAGATTAGAGGCAATGTGCATGTCTAACGCTTAAGACAAGTGAGTGAATTTAAGTTTTAAGTCAAATTAAGGAGATCGTGACCTTAAACAAAGTGAAAGAAATGAGACGCTTGTAGGACTTAGAAAGCTAGCAGGTGAGTCACCTACGTGCTTAACTTAAATAGGCTAGGTAGACGGAGATGAGGCCCAACACAGAATCTGTCCAAGTCTGATAATAAATAAAGTCTATGTTAAGGGTGTAATTTTATCCCAAGATGAATAATAAAAGGGCCCACGATTAGCGTCATAAATGAACAATATTTATAGCCCAAGATGAATAATAAGAGGGCACAAGTACATTCACAACTCACTTGATGATTTGGGCGCAAACAAAGTGAGAGAAACAGAGAAAATTGGGCAGCCAAGGTCCATCAAATTTGAACCTAATAAGGCCCAAGTGAAAGGGTAGAATATGTACATTACTAACTTGATAAAATAAGGATTGAAACACAAAAGAAAGTCGGCCAAACTATTCCTTTAAAAGGGCTTATAACCAGCTTTTTCAAGTCATTTAATGTTGGAAAAAATCAGACTTTTCAAGGATTTCTCTCTTCTCTTTCTTGACTTTACAAAGCAACCACAAGATACTTTTAGGGTTCTTGGAGAAGCCCTAAACCTTGAAGGTAAAGGTAAGTAAATATAATAGTGTATTTAGTATAGTTTTTTAATGGAAAACAAGAGAACTAGGTTGGTTATACTTGTGCTGAAATTTTAGACAACATGTGTTCAAAAGATCGTTGTACAATTTTCTTGTTTATTTGGAAACTTTTTTCTTCTTGGTCGGATTGATCATGAAGAAAGGTTGCTGTTTTCAATGTATCTTAGTTTTGTAATGATGTATCAAGTTTGCTACACCATTTTTATCTTCTGCAAAAATGAGTTCTTGTATGATATCGTAATTATGCTCTTAGTAGGAACTTGTGGGCTGATAATTGGAGATTGTTGTTTCATATTCTCCATATACTTTATAAATATTTTTGGACTATTTTAGGACTGTTATTTTTTTTTAAATATGGTGGGAATAGTTTGGTCAAAGTTGAAACAGGTTTGGGATGGTTGACGTCGAAATTTGGCGAAAGGACGTAATGTCATAGCCTACTTGTGTCTTCCGTAGAATTGTTATATGTTGTGCTTTGTGGGCTATTATAAGACTGTTATAGGGGCTAAAACAAGCTACAACTGACATGTATATGCTACTGCATCTTAGAAAGTACGCTTAGAGGCGAAAAGGTTGAAAGAATACTCTTGGGTCAATAATTACACATTTGCTGCCCGTGCGTTACTCTTTATGAAATTGGACCGCAAGACGTATCTATTAGCTGTTAATACTAGTTTTATCTCCTAATCTAATGAAGATAAGTATTTGGGGGAAAAGGGGCTTTATTTCGAGGTAATAACGAGGTCGCACAACGAGGTATGTAAGGCTACTCGATTTCGTATACTTGGCATGAAATCTAGATTCTTTCTCAGTACTTACCAACTCCAACATAATTAATAACTGTATCTCCACTCTCTAACATATTCATATGCTTCCATGTATAGTCATTTGCAAATCTGCATACATACTTGGATACCAAGATACATGAGTTCATTTTGCTAAGTAAAGTTCATGTGTTGTTTCACCTCCTATGCATTTCATTATTTGTGTAACCTACTCTTTTCATTGTGGTATTGTCTTGTATGATTGTTTATGTGTCATATTCTATATCTATGGTCCTACAACTAAATATTGTGACCACCAAAAGAATCATCTTAAAAGTAAATAAAAGATATGTAAGTTGCTTATTGATGGGTGGTATCCTATAGGGGAGGAAGAATCACCTAGTATGGATCGATCCCGTATTACGGGGGGTATCCCAGGGGTGAAAGGAAAGCTTAGTGTAGGTCAATATTGATGTTGACTTATCACTAATCAACTGGTCATTTGTATTATATGTTGCGCACAGATTATATAGTAAAGAAAGGTAAAGTAATAAAATAGACATAAAGTACATGGTTTCATAATATGACTAAACGTGGTCTCTTATCCTTACACCAGTGCATGATTTCATTTGAGTTTTTACTTCATATATAGTCCTTCTTCCGTTACATATTCAACACATTTTCTTGTAATAACGTCCTTTATGGGGAACCTGCATTTCATGCTACAGGTACAGGAGCTAGTAGATCTCTCCAATAGGAGTACATGATATCCAAATGCGTATTGAGCTCCAGGTTGCTTTGGGGCTTTGTATGTCTAAAGATTATATTTATGTATTGTATAGTAGTTAGTCATGAGGTGGGCCCTGTCCCAACCCTTATCAGATACCTTTTCTTATTTAGAGGCTTTGTAGACTATGTAAAGTAAAGTGTGGTCATATATCATACTTTAGACATTGTGACTCCAACGGCCTAGTTATATGTATTTCCTTTTGTCTTGTTATTACTATTTAATTTCCTAAAAGCATGTTGAAGGTGGAAACCCCTTATAATGTTCATAGAAAGTGCATGGTTACAAGTTGGTTCTCCGAGCCTTGTTGGCAACGGGTTGCATACTCATTTCTTAAGAAGGTGCTTCAAAGGAGCTATTCCTATACATTGAAAGTATGTCATGAAGAATGTTTTGGCTTTTATCCTATTATGCATGATTATGAAGAAAATGATTTGGTCTTTAAGCCTAAAAATGCATGTAAATGATTTGAAAGTTTATGCCTCTTTTACAAGCATGTATATATACGTATTCTAGTGGGATGATGACCTAGCACCGATGGATTGTACGTCGGCATGGACTATCGCTAAGGGTCTATACTCCTTTCCTTGAACTATGTGCCTAACATATGTATGATTATGCCCTGAGGGGGAAAGAATGATTATGGATCTACCTTTAGCAAGTAGGTCACCTCTTTATCCGTCGTGGGGTAGACAACAGAGTTCCAAGTTATAGCTCACTTGGTCTTATGTCGGTTACGGTCCCATCCTCAACATATATAAGAAGTATTTTCACATTCATGCATCATGTATTTCATGGCATATTGTTATACTATTCTCTTTATTATATGATTCTTTTTATATTATGTGTCCTTGTCATCTAACATTAAAATGCAAGTTTAGTAAGTCACAAGCATTGCATCCTACATACTTAGTACATTCAAACATGCTAACACATACTTTTGCCTACATAATGACTACAATCATCCAACGTACAACGCCTAGCTAGCAAATCAAGTTTTGCTTGTTGTGGTGAGTTTTATATTCCAAGGACAAACCACCGTTCATCTACCTATGTTGTTTTCTTATTGTCTATTTACTTGTTTTGAGGGTGAGCCCAGGGTATGTCTTGTTCCCCGTCCTATCTTGTTATAATAAGCATTGTTGGATATCTTGTAAATCCCTTCACGATTATATGCTAAGTGTTGTGTTGAGAGGTTATGCTTATGGCTTGACTACCTATTCATTATTGTCCTATAATTTGGTTATGAGCTTGTGGTATGATTATGTGTTATGATGTGAAAGATCCTAAGTCCCAAATTGCTCCCATAGAGTGTGTCATACTTACGTGCTCCTTAGTCTCTATGTGCTACATGTTATGTGAATCCATGTTAATCCCTTTCCCTATGATGTTCCCATAGCGTGAGTCCTATTTTCCCATCCCTTAGAAACTATGTGTTTACTATTTGTATATGATTCTGAATTGATATCATTAACTTGGATACTTTGAGGCTTATTTAGGAACTCTTGGGTTCCATTCGCCATGTCACTCCTAGATCCTAAGTATGGGTCGTGACATGATTTGTAGATGTATTCATGAGTCATGGATAGGGTTGTTCCTGGAGGATCAGATTTTGAAGAGTTTCAGAAAAGCTAGCAGACGAAACCCCTTACGGGTCGTAAGTCAAAAGACGGCTTGTTAGAAGGTCGCATGGAGATAAAGTCTGATTTTGGAAATTGCAGAGTACGAAGCCCAGGTATAGGCTATGGTTTCTTATATGACCCGTGACCCCTTTTGTAAAAGCAGCTGAATCCAGTTTTCTGATTCCATTTTGAATTTATATTTAACTTATTATAAATAAGCTTTTTTAAGTCTTTTTAGTAAGAAGAACACATGAGAGAGGATCGAAACACTTGGAGACTTCATATTTTGTGATTTTTACATTGAGATTATTATATTGTAATTTTTTATGGAGAACTTCGGATTCCATGTTATCAAACTCATCATTGTAAGTGTTTAATTATATTATTTTATAACATGATTCTTTCATCCACAATGAGTATGCATAGCTAAATCCACAACTAGGTTTGTGGGAACCATGAAGAACTAACAAGGTAAACTTTGATAATCCATAATTCTTAAAAAGTATGCATGCATGTATTAATTAATTGTCCTTGTTATGAATGCCTTTTTAATGGTGGCCAACATTAGAACCCACCTAATTCTTACTGACTTGATCAATGTAGTAATGAATAGAAAAAGAGATTAATTAACAAGATTCAATGTGATCCCTATCGTCTAATGAACCTAATCAGATCAAGGGGCCATTGTACTAGAATAAAAGGTAACAGTTAGTAATGTCACACTGTGGGATGGATCAAATTATCTAGTGAATGCGGCTCTCACTTAGGTCAAAGGGTATGGTAAACTTAATTTACTAGTTCTGCATGCTACAAATTAGAAAAAATTACAATTATATGGTGAAGCTAAGTTAGGAAATCATGGGGAACACAATACCCTAGTTTTTTCTCTCACTGAATTCATAATACTTGTTTATGGTTTAGGTTTATTTACTGCAATTACACAATTTCCCCCTTATTTCAGGAGATAAGTAGGTCAATTTGTTCAAATTGCTTGTAATTACTCTAGATCTAGACCATATTACCTATAGGTACGACCCTAACCTTTGTTAGATTGTATATACTTGACAATGACCACTTATACCTTCAAAAGGGAGGAGTAGTTTGGGCAACATCAAAATTTTGGCACCGTTTTCGGGGAATAAGACTTTCAGATTGGTTCAATTTGGGTAATTCATGAATTACTCCATATTTCCTTATTTTATGTTTCTTATTGGTTTTGTTTCGTTTCACTGTACAGGTGTAGTGTATGCACAACACTTATAATCGAGGCAATAACTTGACTCCATTTTTCCTTGATATCCAAAAGTCACTGAAAAAAATGGCCCAAAACAATTCGAATGACTCTGCAAATGATGTTGTAAATGCAACACTTAACACAAATTATGATAACCCACTACTACTACTTGAGGATGTGAATCCACCACCACAGGATCTTCAAGCCATGACTAACATATGGAATCAATACAGTCTTGGCCTTATTGCTATGGATGTCATCGAATGACACAAAATTTGTAGTTTCGAGTGGGTTACTTTAAATGCTGTAGAATAGAGGGTTGTTCGCGGGCTTACATAAGAGGATCTGCATAGCTATGTACATAATGTCATCTTTGTATGCAAGAATATGATGGGGAGTCAAAATCTGTCCATGGATGGCATTGGGCTCTGTGTCTTCCCATGGTATCTAACGTTGATAACACCTTTGTGGAAATCTTCTATTGACCCTTAGATGAAAATAGCCAAGCAGTGCTGACACTATCATGGGAGGCTCATTTTTAGATTGTCCATTTGTCATTATAGCTAAATAGTTAGAGAAGGTGGTTAGACGAACCGTGCAAGGGGACGAGAGACAAGTCGATGACTAAAAGCTCTTTCTCAGTTAGTAAAACTCTATGAAAATGAAGATCAATGAGGAGATGATGGATGAGCTAGCTCATATTAATACTAAGATGGGGTTGTCAATGAAACAATGTCAAGAGCATATAGATGCAGTTAATCATCATCCTCTACGAGCACCCATGTATGATGAGCCTTACTATGATAAGGACACTTTCTTTGACACTGATCATATGTAGGACTTCTGGACCAGTGCCCAAGGGTCCAATCAGGACTACTAGCGCTAAGATTAAGGAAATAAAGGTCAGAACTTCAATAGAGATGGTGATTTCACGGATAACAACTGAGGTGGCTACTATGATTAGAACAGGGGCCTGGACAGAGATGCGGATTGGGACGTAGAAATGTTTACTGGAAGGATCTGTATGTGTCACCACATAATTGGGACTCTAGGTCTAGTAGTTCATGAATCAAGGTAATATTTGACCGATTATTGAAAAAGGCTGACATGCAGGATGAGACCTTAAAGGGGCTGAAATCTAACATCTTCAGCATTAATAAAAAATCAAATCTCATTCTGTTTCCATCTAGCAGCTAGAGCAACAATTTGATTAAATGTCGACTTAATTAAACCAACATTTGAAAGGCACATTGCCCAACAACACAGTGTAGAATTCGAAGAATGATGGATTAAACCAACATTTGAAAGGTACATTGCCCAACAACACAGTGCAGAATCTGAAGAATGATGGATAGTGTATGACAGCCGACACGTAGTAGAGATTAGACATTTACCCATCGATGCTAGTTGATGATGATGATGAGGTTTGTGAGGAGATGGTAAATAATAAGGATGTAGAGATCGGAGATACTAACGCCAAGGATTCCTTGAGCGATGAGGTAGTGATGCCATAAAAGTTGAAATGCCTACCTAGACCTCCCCCTTGTTTCCCTCAGAGACTCAAAAAAAAGGAGGAGGAAGGTAAGTTTCTGTACTTCATCTCCATATTGAAGTAGCTTTTAATCAACATTCCTCTCATTGAGGTATTAGAGAAGATACCCTAGTATGCAAAATTGATGAAGAACTTGGTGACAAAAAAGAGGACTGTTAGCTAAGTGCTCTCTTAAAAGCTTCAGCATTGCAGTGTGCCGACACTAAGGATACTAACAAACAGGTTGAGGGTGGTCAAACATAGCTAGAAACTAGCGGGTAGGCGCCTAGGTATGTTCTCTACGCGCTAGTTATGTTCTTTTTTACCCCTATGCTTTGCCTTATTTATATTTTATTGCATTGATGACAATACCAAATGTCTTTAATGGGGTGCAGGTAGCTGTAGGCTTAGGTGAAGTCTGAGTAACTATGGCCTATAACTGTCTCAAATTTTGAGTCCGAGGCATTTTCTTGCCAGTGTTCTTTCCCTAAGGACATTTATTTTCTGTTGAACCGGCACGTATATGAAGTATAAGTAGTAGTAGCATATTGTACTAAAGCCTGTGACATATGTTAGTTTTGTAGAAACATAATACCAATTAGAATTTTTGTGTTAGGTAGTTTTGATAATAACCATGTGAAATCAGTGATTGATAGTGATTGTTCTGATAAGTTTGAGGTTTAATTGCTAATATGAGAGTTTGTGTTGGTAGTATAATTACTACCAAGTGTGTGTGAGATTCTTTTTAAAATTCTTATGCTATGTTTCAATTCAGAACTTGTCCTATTACTCTGACTAAGACTGTAGTTTAATTGGTTAGGAAAGGATCTTAGATTGTTGTTCATATTAGCCCACTTAGCCTAAATAACCAACAAAATCCTTGATGTATCCCTTGGTCCTAATATTTGATCTTTACATGTACCTATTTTTTTTTTGTAATTACCTAAGTAACCAAGCCGTTTTGAATGTGAAATCCTAAATTTGGCCCTAGTCCTTCTTTAAATATTATGCACCTTGATTCAGGCAAAAAGCCTAAGTTGAGGGTGGCTACCAAAAGTGGTCCTGGTTCATAGGTTGGATATTGTGCACCACAACTCAAACCAAAAGCCTAAGTTGAGGGTGGCTAGTGTAAGGAGAATCACACCAAATGGGGTGGAAGCTAGTGATACATGAAAAAGAGAAAAACGTGCTATGGGTACAAAAAGAATGAATAGATTCCTAAATAAATGAGCTAAAAACAAAATGAATGTGAAAAATAGAAGGCAATGAGCTTAGAAGTTTGAGTACGACACCTAGAAAGATTTGTAATAGGAAAAGGGAAGAATGAGTTGAAAATGTCAGCATTGGTTGGGCAAAAGTGTGGAATAACACAGTGTCAATGAGGGCCATTAACTATGTTCCTAAGACATACCAAAGCCCCCAATCCTATCCTACAAGCCAAGAAAGTCCTAAAGTTATCCTAGTCCAAGTATTTGAATGTCATAGAAGTGAGTATAGGGGCAAGCATATGGTATTGAACACAATGTTTGAATATTTTTTGTGAGTGAGAGTGATTTTGTTAGTCCTAAGCATCAAATTTGAAAATACTATCATGAGTTAGATATGGGAGTTCTTTTTATGAGGGAACTTAAGTTACACTAAGGATTCTAGGCTGTGTCAGCAATTGTTGCTTATGTGTGGTTACCTTGCCTGTCATAGTTGCACTATCATCTATATTTATACATATAGATAGATAGATAGATATAGATATAGATATCTGCGTGTGTTTGTTAAATGACAATTTGATATGCACTAATGTGTTAGTTTGGATATCTGTGATTAATTAAGTGATGATGTATACCATTAGATTATGGTTTGTGTGTTGCTATAATGCTTATTTAGATTGAGTACATCGCTTGAGGACAAACAACAATTTTAAGTTGAGGATGTTGATGTGCTACAAAATACAACACTTTCAATTCTTGAAACTTGGAATTTTATGTGTGTTCAAAGCGATGCTAGTGGGTTTGATGTGTTTTTATGTTTATTTTGCAGGATCATAGGATTCGGTATGATTTTGGAAAAAATTCTGTGGAATTGAAGTTTCTGAGGACTTACAGGCAACCGGGCAATGGTTTATTGCATGAGTCATAGGGTGGGTCATGGGTCAGATCCAATGAAGGGTCAAGTTTCATATTTTGCATCCACAGATGTCAGACGAGCCATAGATTTATTCACGAGTCGTGGATAGGTTCGTGTCTGGAGGATAAGATTTTGAGAAGTTTCAAAAAAGCTAGCAGACGAAACCCCTTACGCGTTGTGAGTCAGAAGAAGACCCATAAGAAGGTCTCATGGAGTGGAAGTTTGATTTTGGAAATTGTAGAGTACGAAGCCTGCTACGAGCCATGGTTTCTTATATGGCCTGTAAACCCATCCGTAGAAGTTGCTGAATTCAGTTTTCATATTCCATTTTTAATTTGTATTTTACTTATTATAAATAGGTTTTTAGGTCTTTTTAGTAAGGAGACACACGAGTGAGGACAAAAACACTTTGGAGACTTCATGTTTTTGTGATTCTTACATTGAGATTATTATTATATTCTGATTTCGATTCAAGAACTTTGGGTTTCTTGTTCTCAATGTCATCATTGTAAGTGTTTAACTATGCTATTCCATAACATGATTCATTTATCTACAATGAGTATGCATAGGTAAATCCACAACTAGGATTGTGGGAACCATGAAAAACTAACAAGGTAAAATTAGATAATTTGTAATTCTTGGAAAGTATGCATACATGTATTAATTCATTCTCTTTATTATGAGTGTTTTTTAATGGTGGCTAACGTTAGAACCTGTCTAATTCTTATTGACTGGATCAAGGTAGTAATGAATAGAAAAAGAGATTGAGTAATAGGATTCGATGTGATCCCTCTCGTCTAATAAACCTCATCAGATCAACGGATAGTTGTACTAGAACAAAAGGTAAGAGTTAGTTGTCACGCCCCCAAGTCCCGTAGGGCGGACCGGCACCCGTTGCCGATAAGGCTCGGGAGAACCAACCTGTAACTATATGCAT
>JAPFFP010081927.1:0-22249 GCA_026153255.1 Solanum medicagineum | reverse complement strand
TATATATATATATATATATATATATATATATATATATATATATATATATATTCCTTTCATCATCATAATGTGATTCAAGTCATAGGTCATGCAATGGATCATCAATAGCTCAAAAATCCAAAACCATACATTTTATCAAACATTTGGCGGGTGTATAATGCTAGTATAAAACTATGCAATTAAAGAGTGAAATCATGCAAGAAAACTTGAAGTAAATCAACCCATCAACACATGTAATAGCCTCATGTAATATACATCAAAACTCTTCATCCAATCTCAAGATAGATCGTAGATTAATAGCTAAAAAAATGCTTAAAAAGTGACACTTTTATGAAACCCCAACTTAGTTCATAGTCAAATTTGCAATAAGTAAGATCCATAAGTAAATCAACTTAGAAACATGTAATTTAAGTAAAAAGGAGAGCTGGGCACCATGGGTGAAAGGACCCAATGGTTGAACCCCACACACCTTAACTTTAGAGATTTTCTTGAAGAATATTTTAATGGAGACTTGAAGCTTGAATGAAATGCTTAGATCTGGTATGAGATTTGGCACTTGAAATTTGAGTGAAATATTTGTCTAAGTATTTGAGAGTGTATTGGAGAATGTCTTGTATGATATATTGTTCAAAATGACTAGGTATAGGTTGTTTTACGTATAGGGAGGCTAAGGCCCAAAGCCTAAAGCCCTGGGCCGAGATGAAGAAAAATTGGCACGAAATAACACTGGTTCGTGACAGCTGCGCGTCGCGGTACCATCGCGGGTCAACACTAGAATTCCAATTTTTGGAATTTCAACTTTTGATACGATTGCTCTAAAATCGAGGTTAGACTGATTCCCCACTCAATTATTTCCCTTGAACAAGAATATGTAGTCAGATTTTTGATATTGTGCACGGATTTTGAGATATATGGAAACTACGATTATAGAAATTTTCGAATCACATTTTCGGGCACTTTTTGGGGTCATTGAAATATCTCCCCCTTGGGAATATTCATCCTCGAATATCAAAGAAACCTATATAAGAGAAGTAAAAAAGATAATTCCAGCCCACACAAGAATGCAACAATGCACTCAAATATCATATTCATAATTCTCAACATAAGTGGCTAAATCACCATAAACTTATCAATTTAAACATGAATGCTTGCAAATGACATGAGGGGTGAAACTTAAGACTTGAAATCACATAGGAGACTTAGATTTGTACTTTAGGCTTGAGTAGAATTGAAGAGACAGGGATATCACTTTTGCATGCCTGCCTCAACCTCCCATGTAGCAATCTCAACTTGTTGATTCCTCCAAAGGACCTTAACGAATGCTAAATCCTTGTTTATCAACATTTTCACCTGTTTATCAAAAATATCTATTGGAACATCTTCAAAAGTCAAGTTTTCAACAACACGCACAACATCTAATGGTACAATAACATTTGCATCACCGACACATTTCCTCAACATGGATACATGAAAGACCGGATGAACCAAGTCTATTTCACTAGGCAACTCCAACTCAAAGGCCACGTTACTAATCCTCCTGAACACTTAATAGGGGCCCACAGATCTTGAACTGAAACGATCCCAAAAGTGCCTGAAAATGTGTCTCGAAAATGCCTAGAACTTCAAATTCCATATATCTCAAAATCTGTTTGTTATTTCAAAAATCAGACTTAATATTCTTGTTCAGGGGGTCAAAGTTAGGGGGAGAATGGTCTAACCCCGATTCTATTGCAACTGTATCAAAATTCAAAAATCCCATGGTGCAATTTGCAATGAGGTTTTCGCGTCTCCCCCGTGACGTGACCCTGCCTATTTTGGGGACTATTTTTTTAGTTCGATCCAAGACTTCTAAGACTTGGGCCTTAGTGTTCAAAAACGTATTTTTGCCCATACTTAGCCTTATTTCACCCACATATTAACCTAAACATTTTCCAATACTCAAAAAAACATTTAGCCATACTTTCACTCCCGAAATTCAAGTCCCAGAAACTCATCCCAAACTAAGGTTCTCTTTCAAGGTTCTTTTTTAAGCTTCAAATCTCCATCTCCAATCTTCGCCAAGTTCATCTCTAAGCTAAGGTTTGTAGGTTTCTTTCAAATGTTCCTTTCACCCATGATACTGAAGCCTCGTTTTACTCAGATTGCATGATTTAAAGTTGATTTACAAATGGGTCTTGCATATTATGAAATTTGCTGCACTCTACGTTAAAGCTATATAAAATTTGTTATGTTTTAAGCTATAAATCTTGGACCTATTGTAAGAATTGATGAGGGGTTTTGATGTATGTTGCTTGAGGGTACTGCAAGGTGTTGATTGATGATTTTACAATGGATTTTCTTATATGATTTCATCTTTATATTTCATAGTTTTATACTAGCATTACACACCCTCTAAGTGTTTGATAAAATGTCCGGATGTGGTTTCTTGAGGAGTTGAATATCCAAAGAATGAGATATGATATGATTAACTATATGATGATAAAATGAGCTTATGTATATAATATACTCTATATAAAGTGTTGCATTAGACCATACCCGATCCAGGGGGACAAGAGCTCGGGTAACCAAGGTGGGGGTTTGTACTCATCAACCATGTGAGGGGTTTGTACTTCCCCACCGTGGTGATAAGGTGTGATTATCAGTTGTGTGAGGGGTTTTTACCAAATCGCCAGGGTGATGGGGTGAAGCCATCATCAACCACCAAGGGGTTTGTACCTTGAAAAGCTAGCATGGTCTCTTCTACACATATGATACCCTATATGAGCATGAGTTACTTAAGCATGTTTTTACTTATGCATTGGTCATACATGCCATATTGTAATGTGTTGTCTATTGCCTATTATTATGCATTTTGATTATGATGTCTATCTCTTGTAGCATTACATCCAACATACTTAACACATTCAAACGTACTAATGCATACTCTATTCCTACATGACATCACCATGTAGAAATCGGTGCCAAGTTGATAATCCTCCTCTTCCACATATCTAGTTTGATAAGTCTCAAGCTAGTTGGTGAGTCCGCTTTAAAGACCTTAGTCTATGTTTCTCTTATTATGTATTGATACATTCTTCCTTATGCTCTATTTTGACTATGAGGGTGAGCCCGATTGCTTTGTCTTGGCCCCCGCGCTTATCTTTGTGTTAGAGGTATTTGTTGGACATGTTATGTATCTATGATATGAGCGCGACTCTTGTCTCTTGATTATGATGTTGTGCAAACTTTTCCCTTAGTCCCATTGCCCCTATTCTTACTATTTTATGTTGTTTATATACTTCTGCGGCCAATGATGTGGAATGGCATGTTAAGAGGCTCATTTGGGTTTATTTGAGTTCTCCATTAGTCGTGTCACATCTTGGCCCTATGCTTGGGTTATGACATTAACTCAATTTACCTTTCTTACCAAAAAAACTACACCCTTCATGAGGGATACCTTCAAATACACCCAATCATCAACCTTGAGTGCAAGCTCCCTTCTCCTCACATTGGCCTAAGACTTTTGTCTTCCTCGGGCTATTCTTAAGCTCTCTCTTATCATCCTCACTTTCTCTAAGGCCTCCATAACCAAATCCAGACCCAACGAGGCCATCTCTCCCACTTCAAACCATCTAACGAAAAACACTCCCTTCAAATCTATGTACATCTTTGTAGAGCTGGAGTGAATAGAATAGAAAGAATTTTGAGCCTTATCAAGAATCCTATTTCTCAAATCATCCACACTAGGCACACACAACCTACCTTTATACCTAAGGGCACTATCTCCTCCTTGAGAGGAAACCCCCCCCCCCTTACCTTGTCTCACAAAGGCCTTCAATTCTTACAAGGAGGCGTCAAGATCTTTCTTTGCTTTTACCTTATCGTCCAAGGAAGATTTTTGAACCATCAACAACCACAATACCACCATTATCAGCCTCTTCCAACCTAATCCCAAATCTAGCCAATCGATGAACCTCTCTAGCCATCTCTTTGCCCCATCATCAACATGAGCTAAGCTACCCATAGACACCCTACTCAAAGTATCAGCCACAACATTAGCCTTACCAGGATGATAATACACACATATCATAATCCTTAAGGAGTTCTAACCACCTTCTTTGTCTCAAGTTGAGATCATTTTGAGTGAACACATAATGGAGACTCTTATGATCAGTAAAGACATCAACATGCTCCCCATACAAATAATGACACCAAGTTTTCAAAGCAAAAACCACGGTGGCCAATTCAAGATCATTGGTAAGATAATTCTTTCCATGCACCGTGAGTTGTCTAGAGAAATAAGCTATCATCTTAATATTTTACTCCATGACACAACCCAAACCAATTCGTTAGGCATCACAGTACACAACAAACCCCTCCAACTCTTCCGATAGAGACAAGATAGGAGCGGAGACAAGCTTATCCTTCAAGGTTTGTAAACTCCTTTCACACTCCTCTGTAAACATAAATTTTGCCTTCTTTTGTGTCAACCTGGTCATGGGAAAGGCAACAGAAGAGAACGCATTCACAAATCTCCGGTAGTAATCTGCTAAGCGCAAGAATCTAATTTCTGATGGAGTCAAAGATCTAGGCCAATTTCTAATTACCTTCATCTTCTTAGGATCAACCTTTATACTGTTACCCGACAACACATGACTTAGAAAGGCAACCTCTTTCAAGCAAAACTCACATTTCTCATACTTAGTATACAACTTCTCTTCCCTCAAGATTTGTAACACCACTCTCAAATGACTCACATGCTCCTTCTCACTATGAGAATAGATCAAAATGTCGCCAATGAAAACTACCACAAAAAAATCAATGTAAGGTCTAAGGACCCTACTCATAAGATCCATGAAGATAGCCGATGCATTTGTCAACCCAAAGGACATAACCGCAAATTCATAGTGCCCATACCTAGTCCACAAGGCCATCTTAGGAATACAAACTCCCTCACCTTCACTTGATGATTCCCGGACTAAAGATCAATCTTAGAGAAGTGACTAGCCCCTTGAAGTTGGTCAAACAGATCATCAATCCTGAGGAGAGGATACTTATTCTTTATTGTGATAGTAAGTTGTCGGTAGTCAATACATATTCTAAGGGAACCATCCTCTTTCTACACCAACAACACCGGGAAGCTCTCTAGGAAGGACATCAAGGGACTCATTAACCACAAAACCCGACTCTATAGGAAGGACTTTAGAATCAACATTCTTAACCATCGCAAGATGATAGAGACACCCCTTAGAGATCCACTTTTGGGATTTAATGCAAAAGATAAACCTACCCTTAACACCACATCATGACTCTCCCACTCAATGACGGGTTAATTTGGGAATTGGAGTTTGACCCTACTAGTTCTGCAGTCAATAGATCCATAATATGCATGCAACCAATCATCCGAAGAATGATTGGTACAATTTCTATAGACCTCTCTAGAGACAATAGATTCACCAATTGGGTAGACACTAAACATTCACACAACAACTCGGAACACACATGAAGCCCACTAGCAACAAAATAATTAATGAAGGAGATAGTGGCACCCAGACCTATTAATGCATGCACAACAAGGTCAAAGAAAACTTCAACTTACTGGTAGCAACATCGGGTGCGACATCTCCTCCTTGAGCCTCTTTTTCAACATGATTACCTTGTTCTTGAGGTCGACCACCTTTACACCTCTTTCGAGAATGTGGACAATCGACAACCTTGTGGCCTACCACACCATAACATAACAAGCATTGGATTTCCTAAAGCATGGACCGCCATGGTTCTTCCCATAACTATGGCACTTAGGTTTAGTCATCCCACCTTGCTACCTTGTATCCTCAGGTTAATCATTCCATCAATAGTAAGTTTCTTGCTTGTAGCACTAGAGGACCCTTGGCCTCAAAATTCGTGATCTTGTTGGAGATGCTCACCCTTAGCACTTTGGAGTATGCCTTCATACCAAGCCCTCTTAGACTCTCGACTCCTCCTTTTTCGTGCAAATGGATAGTAAACTATCTTGTGGTCCATTTTAGCACACCCATAGCATGCACCTGTGTTCCTCAAACATGTGTCATCATGTTTCCTCCCCCTCCTTGGGCATCTAGGACGAGTGGCATATGGATGCGTACCTCCAATTTGGGCTATCCTGGCCTTTTACTCTCAATTCTTACCATTTAAAGTCTCAAGGGTACCCACCGATCGGTTAAGTTGGCAAGGTCACGACCTTAGCCAACACCCAAAGAGAATTCTGAACCTCCGCAGTTGATATATCGCCGTCCAGAGTAGCCTGAGACGTATTCCGTAATGTAATGGTTAGGGTTTAGTAATAATCCCTAGAGGACCTAACTCTACCGCACGACAAAGATCATGAAGAAGTGAAACATTTCCAAAAATTCCTCGTAGCCTCTTACTCAAAGTCATGGCACACTTCACAAACATGAGTAAAACTCTAATCGAGGTGGTGTGTTAGATGGCGAGGACCATTAACAACCTATTACTCTAATACCAAGTTCGTCACAACCCAAACCTAGGGCCTAGACATGACACGGCGAATAGAGAATCCGAAGAGACCCCAAACACGCCACTTAGCATATCATTACTCATCCTTAGTCTCGAAAGCAATTATACAAGAACAATAGATAGAAAAAGGGGAAATATGGGGCTAAGGAAGATCTTTGATACCATAGAATCATAAAATTCCAATGGTATAACATTAACATGTCATAAGGTTCCAACAACACCTCTAATACATAGATAGGAGCGGGGGCCAAGTTAATCTGTGGTCTCACCCTCATAGTGATAAGTTTCAAACATAAGAATAGTCAATACATACCATAAATCAAGACAAGTATCTCCTCAGAGTTGAGGACCCACAAACTTTCTTTGATTGAAATCGTACTAGCGACGTGGAGGAGGAGGGAGATCAAGTGGGGCCCGGTTCCTTCATGGTAACATTATGTAGGCATAGAGTATGTGTTAGTACATTTGAATGTACTAAGTAAGTAGGATGGAATGAAACAAGAGATGCAATATAGGCAAAATGCAATGTTATAAACAATGGATAGGATAATAACAATATGACATGTATGAATGATATTTGAAGTAAAAGATACTTATATAGAACATATCACATATGTAGGAAAAGACCAAGATTATCATGGATTGTAACACCCTACCATCCATTGTGATTGAGGTATCAACCCCTCAATTGGTTGATGGTTGTATCACCCTACCATCTATGGTGATTGAGGTATCAACCCCTCAGTTGGTTGATTGTTGTAACACCCTACCATCTGTGGTGATTAAGGTATCAACCCCTCAATTGGTATATGGTTGTATCACCCTACCATCCATGGTGATTGAGGTATCAACCCCTCAATTGTTTGATGGTTGTATCACTCTACCATCCATGGTGATTGAGGTATAGCACCCCGTTAACAAGGTGTTGTCAACTTGCAACACTATAGATACTTTTTATGCAATCAACACACACACACACGCGCGCACACACACACCCATATATCTCTTTCTTTCATCATCATAAAGTCATTCTAGTCATAGGTCATGCAATGGATCATCAAAAGCTCAAGAATCCATAACTGGGAATTTTATCAAACACTTGGCGGGTGTGTAATGCTAGTATAAAAATCATGCAATTCAAGAGTGAAATCATGCAAGAAACTTGAAATAAATCTACCCACCAACACTTGATAATACCCTCATGCAATATACATCAAAACCTTTCATCAAATCTCAAGATAGATCATAGATTCATAGCTCAAAAAAATGCTTAAACAGCCACACTTTTTTTAAATCCCAACTTAGTTCATTGTCAAGTTCGCAATAAGTAAGATTCAAAAGTAAATCAACATAGAAACATGCAATTTAAGTAAAAAAAGAGAATTGGGCACCATGGGTGAAAGGAACCAATGGTTGAACCCACATACCTTAACTTTGGAGATTTTCTTGAAGAAAATTTTAATAGATATTTGAAGCTTGAATGAAATCCTTAGATCAGGAATGAGATTTGACACTTGAATTTTGAGTGAAATATTTGTCTAAGTTTTTGAGAGAGCATTAGGGAATATATTGTATGATATGGTGTTGAAAAATGACAAGGTATAGGTGTTTCACGCATAGGAAGGCTTAGGGCAAAGACCCCAAAGCCTTAGGCCAAGATAAAGAAAAACTGGCACATAATAACACTGGTCCGCGACGGCTGCGCGTCGCGGTACCATCACAGATCAACACTAGAAATCCAAATTTTTGGAATTTTAACTTTTGATTCTGTTGCTCTAAAATCGGGGTTAGACCCATTACCCAACCAATTGTGCCCCCTAAATGAGAATATGAAGTCAGATTTTCTATATCATGCACGAATTTTGAGATATATTAAAATTACGATTATGGGTATTTCGAGGCATATTTTTGGGCACTTGTTGGGGTCGTTTTAATCATCTGACATTATTAGTGAGTGGTCTCATTCCTTGTACTATATGCCACCATAGGATTAGCTTTTACCCTTGCTTTACTAGTGGATCCATTTAGTATACATTCTCTTGAGGTTTTTCCCGATATTGGGTCGTGCTCCCATAAGGTGAAGTTTCATAATGGAATCCTTTCTGAAATTGGGTCCTGTCCCCGTAAGGAAGGTTACTTCATACTAAATTGGGTCATGTTCTCGTAAGGAAAGTTACTTCACACAAAATTAGGTCATGTTCCCGTATGTTTGAAGTATGGTTTACCTTGACAAGTAGAAAACTCTTTACGATTGAAGGGTAATCATCGGGATTTCAAGTTGTAGTTCGCTTGGTATGATTCTATGTCAGTAGAGGTCTCTTCCTACACTAATATATTATCTTCTATATAAGATGAAGGATTTGCAAAGCATGTTTTACTTTAAGCATTAATATTATATGTCATATTGTTATTGTGCTATCCATTGCTTCTAATTATGCATTTTGATTATGTTGCCTATCTCTTGTTGCATTGCATCCTTCATTCTTAGTACATACAAACTTACTAATGCATTCTCTATGCCTACATGATGTTACCATGTAGAAACTGGATGTCTATTTTACTATCCTCCTCCACATGGCTAGTTTGACATCTTGAAGATAAGCTTGGTGACTGCTCAAGTTCCTCCACTTGACTATCCTCCCCGAACTTGAGGACTCACCAAAGCTTATCTAAGAGATTCCATGTGGAGGATGATCGTGAGGAGCTCCAGTTCCGATATGGTAATATCATGTAGGCATAGAGTATGCATTAGTACGTTGAATGTACTAAGTACGTAGGCCGCAATGCAACAAGAGATAAGCAACATAGTTAAAATGCATAAACATAGACAATGGGTAGCATAACAACAATATGGCATGTATGATCAGTGCTTGAAGTAAAACATGCTTGTATAGAACCTATTATATGTGTAGGAAGAGATCATCATCATAGACCATGAAAACAATTACTTCGAATCCAAGGCATACCACCCCCTTGGAAGGTGATTGAGGTATCTACCCCCTAACATGGTAGTACGGTCTTACCACCCCGGACAAGGCGATTGAGGTATCTACCCCCCCAACATGGTAGTGCGGGCTTACCATCCCCTAACAAGGTGATTGAGATATCTACCCACAACATGGTAGTACGAGCTTACCACCCCCCGACAAGGTGATGGAGGCTTAACACCCCCTCAACAAGGTGATTGGGCATAACACCCCCCAACATGATATGGTCAACTTGCAACACTATAGATACTTTTTATGAAATCAACACACACCTACATCGCCTAATCATCATAAAGTCACTTAACTCATAAGGTAAGCAATAGATCATCAGTAGCTCAAGAATTCTTAACTAGACATTTTATCAAACAATTGGCAGGAGTGTAATGTTAGTTCAAAATTATGCAATTCGAGAGTGAAATTATGTGAGAAAACTTAATGTAGAGCAACCCACCAACACTTTGTAACATTTCTATGGCATATTATCAGTTTTTCTAAAATAGGGGGTTATACACATTTGCCACTGATGTTGTCTCCTAATCAAGAATATGAAATTAGATTTTCGATATCATGCACGGATTTTGAGATATATGGAAATTACGATTGTGGGCATTTCCAAGGCACATTTTCGAGCACTTTTTGGGGTGTTTCAAAATTCATTCAATGCGAAGAAGATTTTAGTCCATCCAGTCATGTCCTTTGAGCATCTACTATCCATATACCAGCAATGACTGCTTCCTCCTAACTATTTCTGCAAATGATCACATATTAGTCTTGGGAACCCATTTTAATCTGAGCTCCGAATAATAAGATAGAGGCCTAATTACAAACTTCCTCGTCTAGATAGGCAAAGGTTTGTTCCTCAATTTAGGCTTAGGACCTAGTCCTTCCTTCACAGTTTTCTTTTTTGTGTAAATAGACTGCTGTTAGTTTAGAGTTCTCTTGAGAACTTCATAGCTACCTTTAAGATGACCATTTCTCCCACAATGCAAACACTAGAGATTATCAGTAACAGAAACATATTTGTTGTGGGGATTACGAGGGGCGGGGGTCAATTTTGTTGACATAACCTAGACCTCTCTTTTCAAGACCTCAGCTACTCGACATATCATCAAGAAGTTGGGAAGATGTAGTCCACTTCATAGATTTGTTCAGCTCCTCCTTTACCTTTGTAAGGTCCATTTCCGTCACAACATTTCTTTCTAAGTTAAATTCAACTTTAATTTAGCCTCCTTTAGTTTCTTCTCCAAGGCATGCTCATTCTTATTATTTTTTTGTTTTTAACTTAGCATCAGATTGATCATCAAACTCCATCAATTTCAAGAGTTCATCTTTTTCTATTTCAAAAAGCTACCACTTTAACATCCCGATCAGACACTTGAGTAGTTAAGACAGGTTTTTCATCAAGTGACACATCCACACTATTGTTTAACTTGTCCTTTTCAGTAGTTAATTCATAGATTAAGTCTATGAGGACACATGCTAACTTTTTAACTTTCTAGTAGAATAAAGATCTAAATTATCTTTTAAGTCTAGTAATGTTACATGTTCCTCATCTTCTTCTTCATCATATGACTAAGCCATAAAATCAAACAAACCATCATAGACTTCATCATCATCCTTTACAACCAGCATGGATGAATCCTTAGGTTGTTGTTCATCATCTGAACCACTAGAGGAATTTCCCCAGACCCCCAGAGCTTTTATCACAATCTTGTCAGCAACTGCTTTCTTCTGAACTTAACTAGAATCTGGTCCTTCCTTATATCTTTGACAACCCTTTGACCATCTTTGTGGCCACCTTTTCCATAAGGACAATCCTCTATGAAGTGTCGTAGTTTGACACAACAGTGATACAAATCAACATTTCCTTAAGATTGATCCATATTTCCCTTCTTTACCATGTCATGACTTTTTCTAACAAATTTCTTGAATCTCTTAGTGAGGTCTGCCATATCCACACCATCAATCTCCTCATCATTTTGGGTAGTCTTCAGTGCCAATGTTTTGTCTTGCTTCCCTTCTCTCTTTGTTGTATCATGCTTCTTATTCAACTCATAAGTATGAAGCATGCCAATGAGAACATCAATTTTCAAAGTTTTCATGTCCTTTGATTCAGTGATAGCATCAACTTTTCTCTCCCATGACTTGGGAAGCACACTGAGAATTTTTCTTACTTGTTTACTTTGACTGATAGACTCTCCTAAGCACTTAAGCTCATTGGTTATAACTGAGAACCTGGTCTCCATGTCATGTCTGGATTCTCCTTCATACATAAAGAAGTCCTAATACTTAGAGGTCAGCATGTCCACTTTGGACACCTTTATTTATTTAGTTCCCACATGACTATTCTTCATGCAGTCCAAAATCTGTTCGGTAGATTCACAAGCTGATACTCGGTTGTACTCTTTAGCTATTATCCCACGATTAATCAACTTTTTAACTTTATAATTTTTCTCTATTTTCTTACAGTCAGCCTCATTATATTGTTGCCTCATTTTGGGAACTTGTCTGGTTATTTGACCCCTTTCACCTCAGTCATATGAATATATGGTCCATCAAGAACAATGTCCAATAGTTCACTATCCTCCACTATTAGAAAGTTGTGCATGCGACCTTTCCACCATCCATAGAACTTCCCATTGAATCTATAATAGAAGGAAGGACAAGGTATGAGTGGAGCAGCCATATATACAGTAAATCTCAAGGTGTAAACTTGATGGAGATCACTACTCTAATACCACTTCATAAGTTAATATGCTACTAGCCTAGTAAGGAACCTTTCCCTCTAAACTCTATAAGCAAAAACTAGAAGAACGTAAACAGTAGAAAACAAATATACAAGGATTTCACGTGGAAAACCTCCTTGCCCAAGGGGGGAACAACCATTACCTGTCTCAATAAGATTTCCCAAACCAAATCTACTAATGAGCAAAGAAAAGAAATACAACACACAGAGTTATCTCTCTACTTTCCCAACATAATAACTTACCACTTTGCCACAAGTAAAGAGCAACAAAAACCTACCTTAGTCTACACTCTCAACTCCTTATGAAGTTAAACTAAAGCACAACCAGATCGTGAGACTTACACACTGTCTACAAGGTGTATAACATTCAAAATAATACCTTTATAGTTTATGTGTGATCTTACACTTTACAACACAACCCAATAACTAGAGAACTAGAGAACTGTAGAAGCCTTCTATCAGGTCCCTCATCTGTAGATGTATCTTCTTGCGCTAGGAGCCAGGAGAGAATATTTCAGCACAAGAATATTTAATGTAAATTATGCTTGAAAACTTAAGTTTATTCCTTGGACAGGCTGCTTATATACTGTTATCGGTATAGTACATGGAAAACTGGTCCTTCAGTATAGCTTTGATAGACATTTCACCAATCACAACAACTTTACCAGCTATATCCCATGTTCAACTTCAACAAATCAATCTTATGGTCTACCTAGTCCTTGTTTAGTTTGTTAATCATCAAAACATTTAAAAACCAGATACTTAACAATTCTCAACTATGATGTTTAATGGAAGCTACTCTTGTTGTGAGCTAATAATCGTCGAATAATTTTGTTGTTGATTTAGGGTCCGATTTCTATTGCTGAAGATAGTCAAATTTATAAGCCTTTTTTTTTAGCATTGTTTTAGAGGTAACATCCTTTTTACAATCCAGTTTCACAATTCTATGTCTTAGTGTCATGGATTTTTGAGCCATAATGTAGTGTATTCGATGATGGCTATGGGCAGCCACTTTTTCTTGGTTAATTTTAGCTATTGTTGTTGTTTATTATTATATTAAGGTGCAAGATACAATGAAGATGTTGGGATTATTTTGATAGAATAGCTACTACCTTTTCTCAGTTCTTCCAAAAGGAAATGTTGTTACTTGTTAGGCTATTTTACATTGTTTGGACTATCAGATTGAGCCTAGATTTGAGGAATAGGAATAGGTAGTTGTAAGGGTCATTATATAGGGTTGTTTTTGAGATTTTTGGTACAGGCCCCACTTTCTGGCTTTTTGGTTAGTTTATTTTTATTTCTTATGATTTTAATGTCGAAATGATTATTGAAGATATGATCCTATTTCTAACAGCTTTATAGTGTTATGAGATTATCCTAAAGAGTAAACCACCAGCAAAGTGAACATATATATGAACAATTGTCATACAGGTACACTGCAGTCTTTCCTTTCTTGTAGATTGAGTTGAACACGTGAATATTGTCTAAGACGGGATAGATAGTAAGAAGGGGATTGGTTGAAGGACATATATGTTGACACAATTGCATTGGTTGATTATATGTGTGTCTGAATAGTTGTTTAACATGTTGAAAACTTATGGGGTTTGTGTATGAATTTTCTTTAATATTCCTGTTATCTGGGCTTATAGAGTATTTGTTGACATGTTCAAACTACTGAGGGTTATCATACCAATTATTTGCTATCCTATAGTGGCACTTTGGCTAATATATTCTCTATCTACTATACCTATGATTACCTATTGTTTCTAGGCCTTAGTCTAGGCTTAGGCTAGTCATACAATAGATTTTTGTTGGTCATGATCGATAGATGACTATATTGCATCCAGTGTGATTTGAGAGGCATAGATCTTTGTAGAGCCAACTAGCAGACTTGAATCTATAGAGTTAACCGAGATAGGCTATGATGTAATTTGTCTTGAATATAAGGGGATTGATGATGGCATCTCGGGAACCCAAATTAAAGTCTTGTACAGTTAAAAGAACCGAACCTTTCCTATAAATGATTATATATCGTCCCACTAAGAAGTATGTAAACGAGGATGAGTTACTCTCTTTATACCCCCTAGTTAATGGCTATATAGTTAAAGTTTATACAACTAAAGGATTCTAGGTTGAACTCCTTGTAGCGACTATTAAAGGTGGAATTAATGGAGGGAATTTTGGATGAGTCCACACCTAAGGGCCAAGGTATGAGTCCATGCCTAAGGGCCAAGGTAGACCACTAACGACATTCTTGTAATTTCCAAGGCATAGCCTAGGTTAAAGTCTAGGGTGTAGCTTCAGTTAAAGTTCAAATTGGTTCAGTTGAAGTTCGAGTTGCTTCGATCAAAGTCATAGTTGCTTCGATTAAAGTCGGAGTTGATCTAGGTAAAGTTTAAGTGTAAGCCTTAGTTAGAGGACATGTCAGGGTATACAATTTAAGTTAAAGGCTCAGGCAAGTGGTTCTTTAGAGTATTTATTATGCCTACATGATTGGGCCTAATTGATTCAGGCATGGACAATAGGGCCTCACACCCATGTACATCACTACACAATCATCCAGCCTCTGGTTACTCTATTTGTCAGTTTGTTGTCATGTCAATTATTTGTCAAACTGTTTTCCTTGTGTCTATTCCTAGTTGTTCCGGGTTATTGTTATGCCAACCTATCGGGGTAACGTAGGAACCATCTTGAATTATAAAGACGAATAATGACAAGTTGGTATAAGTGCCTTATGCTCGCTGGTCTCACCTGTAAAGCAGTCTCATCTAGTAGAGTCTTATGGATAGGTGTGAAAATGTCCATGACTTATCTTTAGGAGGTTGCGGGATGTATTAGGAATCTCCTCCTAATTTTATCATTTTGTGCAATATTGTTGTTGGTATGGTGGAATCTCATTCGGCTCATTCTTTTGAAAATATGGCTCCTAGAGGTCAACCTTCAACTGGAGGTAGGAGGCAGCACCAGCTCCAGACCGGGACCCTTCCCAAAGCATATTGAGGAGTGTTTGGATACCCGGATACACCTATTTCCCCATCACCAGAGGGACCCACAGCAGTTTCACCCACAGCTGCCCCTATTATGACACTTGTAGTTTAGGCAGCCATTGCGTAGTTACTTGCAACCCTAGGGGGTGCACAGCCGGTATATTCTCCAGAGCTAGCTCCAATGCCACAAGCGCAAACTTGCACAGCCTCTAGCTCCCACTCTAGTTGAGCATGCAACTCCTAGATATGTAATGGATGATCAAAGCCTTATTAAAAACATAACTAGGATAATAAACTCAATATGTAATGGACAATCAATGACTTATTAAAATCATGCTTTAAAGAAACATAAACTTCATAACATATCATGTATATAATCTAAAATAAAGAAAAATTGAAGGAAATCATAGGCTTCATGGATGGAAGGAACCTATTAATGAACCTCACATACCTTGATTAAGAAACCTAAGAAAAGGATTGATGTTGAAAAAGAAAGCTTGAGAAGGCCCTATCTATCCTTCCTTGCCTTCTTGAGGGAGTCCTTGACTTAGAAAATATATCGGGAAGTATGTGAAGAGTGAGTGAGAGTAGTTGGGAGGGTTTGGTCTAATATGGACAGTATTTAGTCTTTAAACAACATAGTATTGGGATTAGATCATAAGGGAAATTTCAAAAATGCTCTTAAATGAAAACTGATAGGACCAACGATGAACCCAATCTTAGCATCGTAGATTGGACCACGAGTCGTAGAAGGCAGTTTTCATCCTAGTTACATTTTGAACCTCTAAAGTATGTCTCTAAAACTCCATCTACAAGGTCACTTTAAGACTTCTAGATTGGTTTACGAGTCGTAAAGTTAGTCATGAAACTACCTAACACTTGGAAAATTCCCTCAATTTAGTTCCCATCTTGCGCCACATTCTATGATGCCAAATCTTCAATGCAAATACCACAAACGCCAACTTAAGATCATGTGTAGGGTAAGTATGCTCATGCATCTCTAGTTGCCTAGAAGCATAGACAATGAACTTGCCTTTTTGCATCAACAAATAGTCCAAACCGACCCTTGAAGGATCAGAATCAACAAACCCTTGTACCCTTTCCGATAAAGTCAAAATAGGAGCAGATGTAAGACTAACTTTCAAAGATTGGAAGCTCTTCTAAAATTCATTAGTCCAATAGAACATCACCATATTTTGTGTCAACTTTGTCAAAAGAGATGCAATGAAAGAAAATCTCTCTACAAATCTCTGGTAGTACCATGCTAAACCCAAGAAGCTCCTAATATATAAATGACTCAATGGCCTAGGCCAATTTATTACCATTTCCATCATCTTACAATCTACTTTAATCCCATCACCCATGCTACATGCTCAAGGAATGCAAATTCATTCAAACAAAACTTCACATTTGTCAAACTTACTGACCAACCTTTCTTTCCTCAGGGTTTGTAACTATCATGACCCAAAACTAGGGCCTATATATGACACGATGAATGGGAAACCTGAAACAAGCCTCTTAGCATATCTTTTGCACATCCTCGGTTGCGAAGTATAAGCCAGCATCAAACATATCGTTTCTAAGGGAAACAAGGCTTTGGACTCCCAGTATGGGGATAAATAATAGAAAGGGGTTTTCATGAATCACTTAGCAAACAAGTACCAAGGGGAGGATAAGTAGGACTCAAGCTATGGGGAAATAAGGGCTTAGGACTTTCTTCACCTTCTATGAATATCAACATTATCAAATAACATTACATAGGGAATAGGGACAAAGGGATAAGTCTCCATGAAACCTCATCATCTCAACAAGGATACATAAGTATCCAATAACACCTCTAGACATGAGTATGATGGGGGCCAAGACAAGTCCCGGGATAGCCCTAAACTAGAAAGTAAGGTAAAGTAAAGTCTCAACATAAACAAGATAAAACTCGACTATTGTCCCTAGAATGGAGGACTGACCACTACAAATGATCTTCTCAAACCAAGCTAGCCACGTGGAGGATGTCGAGGAGCACCATTCCCTACATGTGGCAATCGTGTAGGCAAAAAGTATGTATTAGTTCTTTGAATGTACTAGTATGTAAGCATGCAGTGCACATAATTTATGTCACGAAATTAGTGAGTAATATGATCATTTAGAAAAATAACTTGAACCATAAATCATAGGATAAGTAAAGACATAGATTATGAAGCATAAGTAAAATAGGCATATCTTTTGGGAAAATCTTTCTTTTTCATCAAGATAGAACAATCTAGTATAAGTGAAACTCTAGTAATTATAATGATGGACACCATACATACATGGAAAGAAACTTCTATATCTTTATGGTAAATACCATTTCCAATAACCAGGGAGCATAACATATATGAGGAAAATTATTTAAACCATAGAGACAATGAGAACTTTAAGTCACCATTGGACATGACATAAATAAACCATCATAATTATCATAAAGGACATCTTGGGACCATACAAAGAACTTGAACATGTGTGAGAGCAACCTTTAACTAACATAAACCATATGAGCTAAACGATGGAGTCCCAATGTTCTTTCTACATCAGAAGAAGGGAAAAGTCACTTGCCAAGGTGACCTTCTAAGATACCTAAATGTATCCACTAAAGCTAGCTATTAAGCAACCTCTAATAATGGTTAGTCTAGAAGTTAACCTCTACTATCAGTGACCCTTATTTTCTATGGTGACATGTAGTTATGGGACGATGGGATTCTGCTAACCGTCTCACCTTAGCTATGGGGAGTATCCGCATATATACCAAGGCCCACTCGGTGTTAAGTGTCACTTCCATGGAATAACCATACACATGAACAGTAGAATCATCTAGTATGGGGAGGTATTCTACTAATATATCCAATAAGCAATGTAAAACAATGGAGAGGTATTTTGCTAATCCATCCTAGAAAACTTTTTAACAGAGATCATCATCATAAGGATAGCTCCCAAATCTTGTCTATGGCTCTACTATTGGCTCATCATCATCGTCAAATCTTTACTAGGTGGAGGACTCATATCTCAATATAAATTCATTCTTGACTTCAAATAGATTAGTCCCATTGGACATAAGGACATGGGTGTAATCATGACATGCATAATCTTATATCCCATAACAACATAGAGGGGGGCTTTACAATAAAGCATACATAGGAATTCAATGCATTTACAAACATACTTGATAGACCCTCATTCATCATATTCATAACTTGCATCTCTTGCAATAAACCATTCGTCAACATAAGAAGCTTTATCACGTAAACTTATTCCAAACATCTTGGGTATATGCATGGAAGCTTAAAATCATGTTATTAGTATAGAACATGAACAAAGTAAAATAAGATGATTTAGGAACCATTCAAATCAACCCACCATAATTATAGCAAAAGCCTTAGTTTGGATATCATGAAATTCGTCTCAAAATCCACAATTTTTGCAACCCACATTGACATTCAATAACCCTTAATAGATTAAGATAGGAAATATTCTAAAAAAAAGTCCATCAATTTAAATCATCCTAAACAACCTAGCACAAATTTCATATCATCCATTCAAAAATATATATGGGAACATGAAATTAGTATTGTAAATTTATCAACTCCTCAAGACTTCATGGTATCATAACATTCATAACTTTGAATATACAAAATAGTTCATAGTAGAAAACCCTTGAAATCAACTCGCATAATTTCATTCAATAGATGAAGATTCTCAACATAAATCATGCTTAATAGGATTAATAAGAAGTACCCATAAGAAATCAATCATTAATTTTGAAGGATTTCATAAAAGGGGTTTTGGGGCACCATGCGTGGAAGAACCTATGGATGCGGAGACCCATATACCTCAATCTTGAGATATCTTGAAGGAAAATTTGAGGATGACATGGGGATTCAGTAGTATTCTTGAATTCTAATGGAAGTTTCTTGGAGTGGTTGAGATTGAATGGAAGGTTTTGGAGAGGATTTTGGAGAGGATTCTGAAGAGGATTAGGGCTACAATGGCTTACAAGTATATGAGAGTAAAATAGGTCAAGACCTTATCTTGGGAAACTATAAATATCATCTTATGGTTAAAAAATGATATTTTGAAGGTCCCGTCGATACAATCGATTGTCCAGAGGTCCTAGCATTGAACCATTCGACAATATGCCAAATGGGACCTTTAGATCACCATTTTTGATGGTTTTGGAAACTCTTTGCGGTGCTTCGGTGACCTATTCGGCGATGTGCCGAATGCATTAGGCGGTAAAACTGATCGTCACCCTTTTTGACAACCTAGAAAAGCTTTAGTAAAATAGTCATAACTTTTCACTCGGAATGAGGTGAAATTTGATGCATTGCAAAGCTAATTCAAGGACCTACAATTTGGTTTGTAATGGGTTACCTAATTCATTATATGGTAAGAGATATGCCCTTTTGAAGTTGATGCTTATATGAACACATACTGAAATTTAGTCGAATAGAATCCTTTAATCATGGCTCAATGTAAGAGATAGGGTATGCCCCAAAACCAATTCTGATCCACTTTGAAGGCCTACTAATTGATACCACCACATTAGAAATCATCAAGTTGAGCCTATACGCATATAAGAAAGGACTCAAGTCTTAGCTTAAGATTCAAGCCATTACAATAACACCACACTCAAATATTTCATGTGCTCTTTCTCACTCTGAGAATAGTAAATATATCATTAATGAATGCTACAAAAAACATGTCAAGGTAGGGTTTAAACACCCTATTCATGAGATCCATAAATATTATCGGTGCATTGGTCAAATCAAAAGACATTACCAAAAAGTAGAAATACCAATACCTTGTCTTGATAGTTGTCTTAGATATTTCACCTTACCCTCAATCAACAGTAACAAGATCAAAGGTCAATCTTAGAAAAGTGACTAGTCCATTGTAATTTATCAAACAAATCATCTATCATTGGGAGTGGATACTTATTCTTTATGGTGATCTTGTTGAATTGCAAATAATCGATGCACATTCTATGGGAACCATCTTGTTTCCGCACAAATTACACTGGCCAACCCCAAGGTGACTTTCCATGTCTTATCAAACCCTTATCCAATAGATCTCTCAATTATTCCTTTATTTCTTTCAACTCCACCGGGGCTATAAGATAATGATCAACGAAGATAGGTCAAATATTAGTCATAACCTAAACCTAGGTCCTAGATATGAAATGACGAATGAGGAACTCGAATGCACCTCAAACAAGCCTCATAGCATACATTAAGCACATCATTGCTAAATAGGTAAAAATGATCGCAAACTAAGGGATAGGGTCGAAGGGACAATAAACATAAAAGTAAGAGAAGGAGTCAAATAAATACATACAAAACTAAGTCTCTGACAATACCTTTTAAGCATAGATAGGACAAGAGGCTTAAAAAGGCACCAAGCTCACCCTCAAATATATAATAAGTAGAACAAAATATCTTTTTCTCAAAATGGAAAAACTAGATGACTAGGCTACCATCCTCGAACTAGAGTACTCACCAATGAGCAAAGCCTTTGATCCAAAGTTAATCATGAGTGTAAGGAGGAGAGGATCGCCTGACCTTACACAGTGACATCATGTAAGAAAAATGTGCATTAATATGGAATGCACTAAGTATATGGGATGCAATCCAACAACAAAGCCATGCACTATAACAGGCAATACGCATAGACATAGTCAATGATCAAACTCAACAAGTGATGAATGGTAAAAGAATTGTAAAAGATGCATTGGAGAGACATAAAGATCATACAACATCATATACATACTATGTGGGAGTAGAACCACTGCTGACAATAAGACTATGTGAGCTACTACATAGAATTTTGATACATCTTCCATGCTGGAGAAGGAGTAGTCTACTGGCCAAGGTAGACTATACCCAACTTTGTGGGTGTCATGAACGTGGTTCTATATGTGGATTCACTATCAAAATATAATCCTATGGGGAGGCATAGTTATGAGACAAGCATAATTTAAATAAGTACCCTTGGGGATAATGCCCCACCTCAAATCTTATTCGGTGCTAAGTCAAACATCACGGAATATTAAAACATAAGCATAATCATACAATTTTAAGCTTGAGGAACATAGCCATTAGCATAATAAAGTAGCTCATTCACTTCATAACCTCTTTTAATGAGAATCATTCTTTCACAAGAGGGTGTATCATAAATAAGTCATAAAAAATGGCTTCATAAATCATTTCATAGCTATTATGATCTTTCATAACATGTAGCGCAACCCTTCAACATTCATAACATACTTCATCATAGAACTTTAACTTGAAAGTTAGTAGGTTAATGCATATGATCTTTTAAAACATGAGTCCAATAGTAACATGCATAAACATTAAGGAAACTTATCAATTGGAACCATTTTCAAACAACCCACCATAATCATTGCAAAACCTTAGATAGGGAAAACATCAAATTCATCTTAATAACGATCATAAATCATAGCTTGTCATGACATGTATTAATATGCTTCACATAATTACAAGTGCTTCATAAAGTCCATGTTTAAAGCCATTTCATAAAACTTCATAAGATTCACAAACTTTGAGCCAAGTGAAATAAGAAGAATTCTTGAGCTCTGAGGGTGCAAGATAGCCCCAAATCTAACCCACATACCATGGCTATGATCTGGTGAGGAAAATTTGGAATGAAAGTGAGCAATTCAAAATCCTAGCTTAAGCTCTTCACTTTGCACCTTGGAGAAACTTGAGAGTATTTTTGGTAGGTCCTACACTTGGGTACATTTTGGGAATGAATTAAAATGACAAGAGTTTAGTGGTACAAGTTTGGAAAAGAGTCATATAGGAGCCAAAACGATGTAGTTTTAGGTATAAACCACAGGAAAAGGTTGAAATGTCGTTCATTAACATTGTCATAACCTAAACCACCAAACCTATCAATGGGTTGTATATGTGTCACGCCCCAATTTCCCGTAGGGCGGACCGGCACCCGTTACCGATAAGGCTTCGGGAGAACCAACCTATAACCAT
>JAPFFP010081917.1:0-22251 GCA_026153255.1 Solanum medicagineum | reverse complement strand
TCTTTTTTTTTTTTTTTGGGGGGGGAGGGGGGTTGTAGGGGGTAGAGGTACCGATGGGATAAACAAATAAACAAAATTTTCAAATTTTGAAATAATTTTCAAAAATAAATTTTAACTTTTTTTTGTGGGTCGGTGTAATGACCCTCCGGGTCATTTATATGGATGTGCAGCTATTTTGTTCATTTGAGCATGTGTATAGTGACCTCGGGCCATTGATGATGATTTGTTGGGACTACAGGGATGGCTAGGGGTGTCAAACGAGCAGGTTGGGTTGGAATTGAGAATGTTAAGATGGTTGAAATAGAAATTGGGTGGGGTTATGACTTGCCCAAATTTACTTTCGGCTCAAATTCGAGTTGGGTCATGACCCGCTAAATCTCAATAATTCTACAATATTATTATTTATTTTTTTATAATCACAATTTGCATTTCAGCTAAAAAAAGAAAAATAAAAAGTTACAAATAGATATATAATTGAAAGAAAATATAAAATAGATAGAAAACATATATTATATCAATGCAAGTGAAGAACCTTAGAACGAGTTGAAATTAGGGATTAAATTGGGCCCAATTGAAGATTCTTTTGGAATGGGTTAGGGCTTGAATGGGTTGAGATTGAACCTAATTAAAATCATCTTAAGCACAACCATTAAAGTTTGGGCGGATTATTTATATGTTTTGGCTCATTTTTGCCACCCTTAGGGATAGTTATTAGTTGGGTTATGTGAATTTTTGAGTTAACCAGGAAGTTATACTTGTAAAATGAGTTTTTAGGTAAAATCTTAGTGAACATCCCCAGAGTGAAATTCTGACAATTCCATTAACTTCAGTATGCTCAAATTAGGTTAGGAGCATGTTCAATGCAATTATCTTATGGGTTGCAAATTTAGCCATCGAAATCGGTGTGTAGTGACTTAATCAACGCCCTTGGGAATTGTGCCCGTGATGAGAATTTGACAGCGCGGTTAGCTCTGGAATGTCGATTTGATCTATGACGACCCTCCGTTTGATATCGGGGACGTTCGAATGCGATTTGACCCCTCGAGACCTTTCCGTTATAGGTTGCAGATAGAAAAGCGGGACCTTCACTTTATTGTGCGAAGCTCCGTTGAGAACTCTGACTGTACCATTAGATCTTAAACGTCGAAATCCTTATGGTTACAAAGTTCGTTTGCGAATATTGGAGTCTAAACTATCCCAAAACAACAAAAAAAGAAATTGAGAGGTTAATGAAGGGGTGATGATCTGGCATGCAGACTTGTTGCCATGTGGTGCATTCTGACATTGCCACATGGCAGCAACTTCTCAGCCATTTGTATGTACATATATATGAGGCCTTTCCCAGAGAATTATATATATCTTTTCACTCCTAATTTCGCACCGTATTTTTCAACTCAATTTTCATTGATTTGAATGATTCAAAAAGCTAGTTGTATGGATTTTTGCGAGGAAAGCCCTGGTGGTGTCAGAATTCAATTTCGTCTTGTATCTCAAGGTGAAATCTTCATTTTCGCTGGTTATGTATCGAAAATAAGTGAAAACTTTACATTGTGATATCTCGGTCATTTCTCAACAGAATTAAGTAAAATTTGTATCTAAAGTATTCTATTTTTTGAGAGGAATGTTATGGTATACTTGAATCTTGTTAATTTGACTACATTATTGCGAAATTTGACCAAGAAATTTTGTAAGAATGTTTTCCAATATGTAATGCAACTTTATTATTGAGTCGTTTCTCTATCTTTTTCGGATTTGTTTTGGACCCAATTTTCGGATATGGACTCGGGATGATGTAGGGATCATTTTACGGGGGTTGGTTCGGTATTTCAAGTAAGGGCCCCAATTTTCTCAAAAGTGGTAATTGATGTAATTTTACCCATTTCCTGAAATTTTACAAACAAATCAGTTGTAATAATCTTGTGACTTATGTTTTGTCAGTTGAGCAACATTAGGAAGAGATTACGAGGGGAAAATCCTAACTAGATTGACTCGGAGCACAAGACGTCAATTTTCAGGTAGGCTAGTCTTTCTCTATACCTCCGACAAAGTTGAAATGCATGCGTATTTGAATTGAAATGTGTAGAAATATATTGTGTATGGATTGAGCTGTGCAATATATATTGTATATGGTTGGATGTAATTTGAGTGTTGTATATATGCAATGTTGTGGGCCGATAGTTATTGTATTGAGGGTTGTGTTAGCCGTAGCTACAATACTCCCTGATTTCTTACACTGTTTAACTACGAGAAGGGCCTGAAAAGGGGTTGGATAAGCCGAGAACATATGATAGGCATATACACTGAGACTAACTCTTGCTTGTATGTACGTTGACAACTGATTACATATTACCTTGTGCACTAATTCTACCATTTATATCTGTTCCAAGTACTTGTGGCTACCTAAAATTATGGTAGATTTGCCTAAGTAAACACAATTTTATGCTTCCATGTGACTTATATGATCTTGTATCCCGCTGTTATTTGTTATGTACTTGTGCTACTAATTAATGACTGGAGAAATAGACAATATTCTAGAACGATTATAGTTGTCCTCCTAAAGGAACCCTGTGACTTGTGATGCAAGATATGTTGCTACTTAGCCACTGGGGTCAGGGTGAAACGCCCCAAATTGAGCTTCGAAATTGTCCATAATCGTATATATCTCAAAATTCATGCGTGATATCGAAAATGCAACTTCATATTCTCGATCTTGGGAAAAATTGACTGAGAAATAGGTGTAACCCAGATTTTAGAGGATCCATAGCGAAAAATAAATTTCGCTAATTTACAAATTCCAGAGAGTACCCGCACCGTGGCAGAGACGCGCCAAGGGTGCAGATTTGTGTTAATTTGGCCTTCGCGTTTGAAATGACCCTAAAAATGTCCGAAAACATGCCTCAGAATACCCAGAATTTTAAATTCTATATATCTCAAAGACTATTTGCTATTTCGAGAATCCAACTTCATATTTTGGTTCAGGGGGTCAAAATTAGATGAAAAAGGGTCTAACCTCCTTTTAAGAGCAAAAGATTAGCAATAATAAATTTTTGAGTGGCGAATTCCAGGAAGGTCTGCGCGATGGAAGCACGACAGGCCAGTAGCCAATTTCAGTGTATTTTTTTTAGTTCGTCAAAAATTTTCTCAAGTGTTGGGTCCATGGTTCTCAAACATGTTTTTACCTATGCTTAGCAAAATTTCACCCTCACATCATCCTAAACATTCCTTAATACTCACTCAGACACAGCCATATTTTCACTCCAAAATTCAACTACCATACCCTCATCCCAAGCTAAGGCTTTCCTTCAAGGTTCTTCTTCAAGCTTCAAGTCTCCATCTCCAATCTTCACCAAGTTCATCTCTAAGCTAAGGTATGTGGGTTTCTTTCATGGGTTCCTTTCAACCATGTTACCCAAGCATCCTTTTTCTCAATTTGCATGATTTAAAGTTGATTTACAAATGGATCATGACTATTATGAAATTCACTGCACACAATGTTAAAGCTATGTAAATTTGTGACTATTTTGCTATGTTTTGAGATATAAATCTTTGATCTATCATAAGATTTGAGAAGGGGTTTTGATGTATTTTGCTTGAGGGTGTTGCAAGGTGTTGATTAATGGCTTTCAATGGATTTTCCAGCATGATTTCATCTCTAATTTGTATGGTTTTATACTACCACTTCACACCCTCTAAGTGTTTGATAAAATGTCCAGATGTGGTTTCATGAGGAGTTGAAGGTCCAAAGCATGAGATATGATATGAATGACTATATGATGATCAAGAAGGTAGATTGTCCAAGAAACCATGGCAATGTCCGGGGTGCTAATGTGGTCCCATTGGGTAGAGGTGGTCCTCAAGGTGGTGCCCCAAGGCACAATCGATTTTACTCTCTACATGGAAGGCAAGGGGTTGGTGAGGTCCCCGATGTTGTTACCGGTATGTTGAAAATCTTTGACTTTGATGTGTATGCTTTGATTGATCCGGTTGCCACTCTTTCCTTTGTTACCCTTCTTGTTGCTAAAAAGTTTCATGTTGTCCCAGAGTTGTTGCATGAGTCATATGAAGTGTCTACTCCTATTGGTGTCTCTATTGTTGCAAGGAAAATTTACAGAAGTTGTCCCATTTGCATTTTGTATAAGGTGTCACCTTGTGATCTTGTTGAACTAGACATGGTAGATTTTGATGTCATACTTGGGATGGATTGGTTGCATGCCCACTATGCTTCTATTGATTATAGAACCCTTAGGGTCAAGTTTCAATTTCCTAATGAACCCGTCCTTGAAGGGGGAAAGTCAAGATGTGGTGGTCAAGAGTAGATTCGTTTCATGCATTAAAGCCCATAGGTGGATTTCTAGGGGGTGTTTATATCATCTTGTGAGGGTTAAAGATGTGGAGTCAAAAGTCCCTTCCATATAGTCAATTCCGATTGTAAATGAATTTCTTGATGTCTTCCCAAATGACCTTCCCGGTGTCCCTCCCGAGAGGGAGATAGATGTTGGCATAGATCTCCTTCCCAATACTCAACCTATTTCCATTCCCCCTTACCGTATGGCCCCACAGGAGTTGAAAAAGTTAAAAGAGTAATTGAAAGATTTGTTGGTGAAATTATTTATTAGACTTAGTCAATCCTCTTGGGGTGCCCCGGTGTTGTTTGTGAAAAAGAAGGATGGGTCACATAGAATGTGTGTTGACTACCAGCAACTCAATAGGGTCACTATAAAGAATATATATCCTCTTCCAAGAATTGATGACTTGTTTGACCAATTACAAAGGGCTAACTTCTTCTCTAAGATTGATCTTCGGTCCGGAGATCATCAAGTGAGGGTGAGGGAGTGTGATATTCCTAAGACGACCTTCCAGACTAGATATCGGCATTATGAGTTTGTTGTGATATCGTTTGGGTTGACCAATGCACGGCCATCTTCATGGACCTAATGAATAGGGTCTTCAAACGTTACCTTTATTCCTTTGTTGTGGTTTTCGTCGATGATGTTTAGATCTATTCACATAGTAGGGACGAGCATATAGGTCATTTGAGGGTGGTTTTACAAAGATTGAGGGAGGAGAAATTGTATGCTAAATGTGATAAGTGTGAATTTTGGATGAAGGAGGTTGCATTCTCGGGTCATGTGGTGTTGAGGAATGGTATAAAAGTGGATCCTAAGAAATCCGATGTGATTAGGAATTGGCCTAGAGCATTGACCCCATTGTATATTAGGAGCTTCTTGGTCCTTGCGAGTTACTAAAGAAGATTTGTGAATGGGTTCTCCTCCATTCCTTCCCCTATGATCAAATTGACTCAAAAGAAGGTTAAGTTTATGTGGATCGATAAATGTGAGAAAAGCTTTCAAACATTGAAGGATAGGCTTGTGTCCACTCCTAAATTGTCACTATCGGATGGGATTGAGGGTTTATTTGTGTATTGTGATGCATCTAGATTTGGTTTGGGTTGTGTGCTAATGCAAAATGATAAATTCATAGCCTATGCTTCTAGACAACTCAAAGTGCATAAAAGGAATTACCCTATCCATGATCTAGAGTTAACTACCGTTGTATTTGTATTAAACACTTTGCGTCATTATTTGTATGGGGTGCATGTGGATGTCTTCACCGAACATAAGAGCCTCCAATATTTCTTCACTCAAAAGATCTCAACTTAGGACAAAGAAGGTGGCTATAACTTCTCAAAGATTATGACATGAGTGTGCATTATCATCTGGCTAAGGCAAATATGCTGGTGTATGCTTTGAGTCGGGTGTCTATTGGTAGCCTAGCTCATGTTGATGGTGGTGAAAGGGAAATGGCTAGGGAGGTGCATAGATTAGCTAGATTGGGGGTTAGGTTGGAAGAGTTGGTGATGATGGTGTGGTTGTTGTTGATGGGTCTAAGTCTTCATTAGTTGATGAGGTGATAGCAACACAAGATCTCAACTCCTCCTTACTTGAATTGAAGGCGTTGGTGAAAGAGGAAAAAGTAGATATTTTCTCCCAAGGGGGAGATGGTATCCTTAGGTACCAAGGTAGATTGTGTGTGCCTTGTGTTGATGGTTTGGGGGAGGAAATCCTTGATGAGGCCCATAATTCTCTTTATTCTATCGACCCTGGCTCCACGTAAATGTATAGAGACTTGAGAGATGTGTATTGGTGGGGAGGCATGAAGAGGGACATTGCCAAATTCGTTTTCGGTTGTCATAGTTGTCGGCAAGTCAAAGCCGAATATCAAAGGCTAGGTGGCCTAACCCAAGACATAGAGATTCCCACTTGGAAGTGGGAGGTGATTCATATGGATTTTGTGGTTGACTTGCCAAAGACTAAAAAAGGATTTGATTTCATTTGGGTGATAGTTGATAGGATGACGAAATCGGTGGCTCACTTTCAACCGGTTAAGACTACATATGGGACTGAAGACTATGCACGATTTACACCCATGAGTTAGTGAGGTTGCATGGGGTTCCTTTGTCCATCATATCAGATTGTGGTTCACAATTCACTTCACACATTTGGATGTCCTTTCAAAGGGGTCTTGGTACAAAAGTCCACCTTAGTACGGCCTTCCACCCTCAATCGGATGGCCAGTCGAAAGAACCATTCAAACACTTGAGGATATGCTAAGGGCTTGTGTATTGGAGTTGAGGGGTAGTTGGGATGACCATCTTCCTTTGATTGAGTTTGTCTACAATAATAGTTATCACTCTAGCATCGGTATGGCTCCTTTTGAGGCTCTCTATGGGAAACATTGTAGATCTCCGGTTGGTTGAGTTGAGGTTGGAGAGGTAGTTTTATTGGGATCAGATCTAGTCATGGAGGCTCTTGAGAAGGTTAGGATGATTAGGGAGAGGTTGAAAACAGCCCAAAATCATCAAAAATCTTATTTCGATGTGAGAAGAAGGGACCTTGAATTCAAATTGGGTGATTGAGTTTATTTGAAGCTTTCTCCAATGAAAAGTGCGATCCATTTTTGTAAAAAGAGAAAATTGAGTCCAAGATATTTTGGTCCTTATGAAGTGATAAAGAGGGTTGGTGAGGTAGCTTATCAGTTGAAGTTGCCTAGTAAGATGAATTTGGTTCATCCGGTGTTTCATGTCTCTATGTTGAGAAAATGTATTGGTGATCCTAATGTTGTTGTCCTCTTGATGTTGTGGGTGTTGTTGAGGATAACTTGGTTTATGAGGAGGCTCCGGTTCAGATCTTAGATAGGCAAGTGAAGAGATTGAGGAACAAGGAGGTAGCATCCGTTAAGGTCCTTTGGAGGAATCAACAAATCGAAAGTGCTACTTGGAAGGCCGAAGCGGACATGCAAAAGCGGTATCCTTATCTCTTTCACTCCATTCAAGCCTAAAGTACTAATCCTAAGTCCCTTATATGACTTCAGGTCTTATGTTTCAGCCCTATGTCATTCATTTATATTCATGTTTAAGTTGGCAAGTTATGATGATTTTACAAGTATGTTGAGATTTTGAAATGGTGTTTTAAATGCGATATTGCATTCTTGTCGGGATAATTTGTTTATGATCATTCTCTTCATGTATGTCTCTTTTACATTCGGGGATGAATATTTCCAAGGGGGAGATATTGAAACGACCCCGAAAAGTGCACGAAAACGTACCTCAGAATGCTCAAAATTTTAAATTCCATATATCTCAAAATCCATTTGCTATTTCGAAAATTTGACTTCATATTCTTGTTCAGGGGGTCAAAATTAGGTGAAAAAGTGCCTAACCTCGATTTAAGAGCGAAAGATTAGCAATTATAAATTTTTAAGGGGCGAATTCCAGTGAGCTCTGCGCGATAGAGGCGCGACACGCCAACACCTATTTCACTGTATTCTTTTTAGTTCATCCAAAATTTTCTAAGTGTTGGGACCAAGGTTCCCAAATGTGTTTTCACCTATACATAGCCAAATTTCATCCTCATATCATCCTAAACATTTCCCAAAACTCACTCAAACACTTAGTCATTTTTCACTCCCCAAACTCAAGTCCGAAACCCTCATCCGAAGCTAAGGTTTTCCTTCAAGGTTCTTCTTCAAGCTTCAATTATCCATCTCCAGTCTTCACCAAGTTCATCTCTAAGCTATGGTATGTGGGTTCCTTTCAGTCATGATACCCAAGCTTCCTTTTTCTCAATTTGGATTATTTAAAGTTGATTTACAAATGGGTCTTGATTGTTATGAAATTCACTGCACACTATGTTAAAGTTATGTAAAGTTGTGACTGTTTTACTATGTTTTGAGCTATAAATCTTTGATCTATTGTAAGATTTGAGAAGGGGTTTTGATGTATGCTTCTTCAGGGTTTTGCAAGGTGTTGATTGATGGCTTTACAATGGATTTTCTTGCATGATTTCATCTCTAGTTTTCATGGTTTTATATTACCACTTCACACCCTCTAAGTGTCTCATCAAATGTCCTATGTGGTTTATTGAGGAGTTGAAGGTCCAAAGCATGAGATATGATATGAATGACTATATGATGATGAAATGAGCTTATGTATATGATATACTATATGTAAAGTGTTGCATTAGACCATACCCGATTTGGGGGGACAAGAGTTCGGGTAACCATATTGGGGGTTTGTACTCATCAACCATGTCAAGGGGTTTGTACTTCGCCACCGTGTTGATAAAGTGTGATGATCATCATCCATGTGAGTAGTTTATACCACATAACCACCAAGGGGTTTGTACCTTGAATAGCTAGCTTTGTCTCTTCTACACATATGATATCCTATATGAGCATGAGTTACTTAAGCAGGTTTTACGTAAGCATTGATCATACATGTCATATTGTTATATTATGCATATTGCTTAATATTATGCATTTTTATTATGATGCATATCTATTGTTGCATTGCATCCTACATACTTAATACATTCAAATTTACTGATGCATACTCTTGCCTACATGATAACACCATGTGGGAAACGGAGCCCAAGTTGATCATCCTCCTCCACTTGGCTAGTTTGATGCTACTCAAGCTAGTTGATGAGACCTCCACTTCAGGGACCTTAGTCTACTCTCTCTCTTGTTATGTATTGAGACACTCTTCTTTATGTCCTATTTGACTATGAGGGTGAGCCCGGTTGCTTTGCCTTGGCCCCTGCTCATATCTATGTAGTAGAGGTGGTTGCTGGACATGTTATGTTTCTATGTTATAAGTTGACTCTTGTCTCTTGATTATGAGTGATATAGAAGTGCTTTCCCTTAGCCCCGATTTCCCCATTCATTTATCTCTTGATGCTTGATTTATTGTTTCTGCGACCAAAGATGTGTAATGATGTTCTAAGAGACTTGCTTGGGGTCCCTTCAGGTTCCCTTTGTGTCGTGTCACGTCTAGGCCCGAGGCTTGGGTCGTGACAGCGTTGGGTCCACGTCATGCACCAGACGAGGACCAGTGTTGATTCTTCCTTAATTTTTCCTGTGTCGGCCAAGGGCATTGGCGTCATAGCCCCTTACTCACTTATGCGCGATAACATCCATACTTAGCCATTTTTCAACTTTTTACACTCAAAAACTCTCCAACACTTAACCAAATATCTCACTCAAATTTCAAGGATTTCAAGCTTAATTTTGGAACTCAAAGATTCTCTTCAAGCTCTAAGTTCTATTCAAGCTCATCTCAAGAAAACCCAAGTTTGAGGTATGTAGATTTCATCCATTGGGTCCTTTCACCCATGGAGCCAAATCATCCTTTTTATGAAAATTACATGTTTTCGAGTTGTATTATCTATAGGTATCTCTTATTATGGATTATGATTATAAGTTAAGCTTATACCATGAATTAATTCTGTCTATTGAGACTATGTATATTTTGAGCTATGAAACTATGATCTATTATGAGATTTCGTGATGGGTTTCAAGGTATCCTACATGAGGGTTTTACTATATGTTCGTGGGTTGATTTGTATTGAGTTTTCTCATATTATTTCACTCTTGAAATGCATGATTTTCAAAAGGATTTTCATGCTATGAATGATCTATTACATGATTCATAAGTCAAGTGATTTTATGATGATTAAGGGCTTGCATGTTTGCATTGAATTCATGAAAAGTATCTATGTTGTTGTAAGTAGACCACACCTTATTGGGGGTGTCATTGAATTTCCCAAAAAATGTGCTACAGAAATGCGCATAATCATAATTTTCATATATCTCAAAATTTGTGTGTAATATCAAAAATTCGACTTCATATTCCTGATCATGGGGAAAAATTGAATGGGATATAGGTATAACCCCAATTTTAAAGGATTGTAGTGAAAAATAATTTTCGCAAAAATTCAATTTTCAGTAGCCATCCGCACCTTGGTCGTGACGCGGCAGGGGCGCGGATCAGTGTTGGAGTTGCCTGCGCGATGGGTCCGTGTCGCGAACCTTACGCGGACCAATGTATTATTTTCCTTGGTCTTCCATTTTGGCCCAAGGGCCATGGGGTCATATCCCCATGCCCACTTATGTGTCAAAATAGTTATACTTAGCCATTTTTCAACTCTATATCACTCAACACCCTCTCAAAAACCTCTCCAAGACTTAACCAAATATTTCATCCAAATTCAAGTGTCTCAAGCTTAGTTCCGGATCTCAAAGACTCCATTCAAGCTTCAAGTCTACATCAAGGAATCCCCAAATTTAGGTATGTGGGTTTCATCCATTGGGTCCTTTCACCCATGGAGCTCAATCTTCCTATTTTATGAAAATTACATGATTTTAAGTTGTATTACATATAGGTATCTATTACTATGAAATATGAGCATGATTTATGTTGGAGTTTTTTCAATTGTTGATTATGTATAAATATCTATTTTGAGCTTATATTATGAAGTGATCTTTGTCTATTGAGACTATACATGATTCAAGTTATGAGATTTATGAACTATTGTGAAGTTTTGATATGATTTACAAGTTACACATGATGGAGTTTTACTATGATGTTGGTGAGCCGAGTTACATGACTTTAAGATGCATTAATTTTACTATTTCATGATCTATACTATTGCATTTTGCATGATTTGAACATGTTCTCATATGTGCCCACCAAGTGTTCCATAAAATGTCAAGTCAAGAATTCTCAAGTTAATTACATGTTTTACAAGTCAAGTGACTTCATGATGAATATGGGCTATCAAGTATATTTTGAATTCATGAAATTATCTATGATTATGCAAGTATGAAGATAAGCCCTATTTCCAAGATTTTACTTCTTGTGAGCCATTCATGTTAAAGTAAGGGGTCATGTATGATTATGATCTATTCTCATGTTTCAAGTTAGGTTCACCATTGGAGGTCAAGTATGTTTAAGATCTACTCATGTTATGATTGTTTGTTCATTACAAGTTGCTAAAGATATGATTATTTCAAGTAGTCTGTGGGATTAGACTTAACACTGATGGATTGGATGTCAGCATGGACTATCTTCAAGGGTCCATACTTCTTTCCTCAAACTATGTGCCAACATAGGAATATATCATACCCTTGCTATACTAGTGGATGCATTTAGTGAGCTTTATTATGAAATCCACCCCGAAATGGGATGGGTTCATGTAAGGGGGGTTACTTCTCCGAAATGGGACGGGCTCCCATAAGGTGAAGTATGGTTTACCTTGGCAAGTAGACCTCCTCTTTACCAATGAGGGGTAATCATAAGGATTTCAATCACTTGTTCTTATTCTTTGTCGGTTGAGATCTCTTCCCACTTTCATATGCAAGGTGAATGATTTACAAGCATGTTTTACTTCAAGCATTGATCATGCATGCCATATTGAGATTATGTTGTCTATTGACTATGATTATGTATTTTGACTACATCGGCTTATGTCTTGTTGCATTGCATCCTATATACTTTGTACATTCGAACATACTAATGCATACTTTATGCCTAAATGAAATCACCATGTAGGGACTGGAGCTCCTCTTCATCATCCTCCACATGGCTAGTGAGAAACTTCAAAGACAAGCTTAGTGAGTCCTCAAGTTCGAGGACACTATCTACTTTTCTGTTGCTATTTCTAAGACTTCTTTATGTTGAACATTTGACATTATGAGGGTAAGCCCGAAAAGTATCTTGGCCCCCTCTCTATTCAAAGTTTAGAGGTATATGTTCGATACTATGAAGCTATGTATTATGAGCTTGACTCTTATGCTTTGTTTATATTCAAGACTTCCCTTAGTCTCACTTCCCATTTTAAATATCTCTTGTTACTGTTCACTTTACTTCCACCACCAAGGATGTGTGATTGATATGCTAAGAGGCTTGTTTGGGTCCCTTCGGGTTCCCATTTTCGTCGTGTCATATCTAGGCCCTATGTGACAGACATTCCCAATCACCTTGTTAAGGGGGTGACATGCCTCAATCACCTTGTTGGGAGGTGACATGTCCAATCACCTTGTTGAGGGATGACATACCTTTATCACCTTGTTGGAGGGTGACATGCCCAATCACCTTATTGAGAGGTGACATAACTCAACCACCTTGTTAGGGGTGACATGCCCCAATTACCTTATTGAGGGGTGGCATACCTAAATCTCCTTATTAAGGGGTGACGTGCCCTAATCACCTTGTTGAGGGGTGACATACCTCAATCACCTTGTTGAGGGGGTGACATGCGTTAATCACCTTACAAGGGGGTGACATGCCTTGGATTCTAAGTAGTAGTTTGCTTCGTCTATGTCGATTATGGTCTCTTCCCACACATGTGACATGTACTATGCAAGTTGTATGATTTACAAACATATTTTACTTCAAGCATTGATCATGCATGTCATATTTATATTATACTTATCCATTGCTTCTGATTATGCATTTTGACTATATTGTCTTATGTCTTGTTGCATTGCATCCTACATACTTAGTACATTAAAAAGTACTAATGCATACTTTATGCCTATGTGATATTACCATGTAAGGACTGGAGCACCTCTCGATCATTCTCCATGTGGCTAGTATTGGTACTTCAGAAGATAAGCTTTGGTGAGTCCTCAAGTCCAAGGACACTATCTATGCTACTCTTACTATCTTGATATTTCTTTATGTCGAACACTTGATACTATGAGGGTGAGCCTGGAAAGTGTCTTGGCCCCCGTTCTGTTCCATTCCATGTTAGAGGTGTTGTTGGATATTTGATGTACTTATGCTATGAGATTGACTCTTTTATGCTTTTATAAATATCAAGACTTACCGTAGTTCTGCTTCCCTTATTTATATCTCTTTTGTTGTTTATTTTGCTTTCGCGACCAAGGATGTGTGAATGATATACTAAGAGACTTGTTTGGGGTTCCTTCGGGTTCTCCATTCACCGTGTCACGTCTAGGCCCTCGGCTTGGGTCAGGACAAACTTGGTATCAGAGCACTAGATTGTTAATGTTCCGCAAAAATACAACACACCGCATCGATTAGAGTTTTATTCATGGGGGTGAAGCACGCTACAACTATGAATGGGAGGCTATGAGGCAATTCACTTCTTCATGTCTATATCGTGCATTAGATGTGAGTGTAAGGTTTTTCCCCTAATGAATGCTCTTTGCTCTTCTGGATCATGTCGATTCCAAGAGAGAGACTAAGGAGAACTCGTACACATGAGGAGCAACTGGCCCCTCCCGCTCCTCAAGATCCTCGAGGTGGAGGGGTAGCCCAAGATGAATTCCAGGATGCTATACAATGTTGGCTCATGTTATGACCAACCAAATTCACCAAGGGGTCCAAGCCCCTCATGCTCCCCCTCTATCTTTTAGGGTGAGGGATTTCACTAGAATGAACCCGCCGGAGTTCCGTGGATCCAAACCAGATGAGTATTCCCAAGAGTTCATCGATAAGGTGTACAAAGTGCTATCTATCATAGGGGTCAATTCGGAGGAGAAAGCGGAGTTAGAGGCCTACCAACTCAAAGGGATGGCTCAAATTTGGTTTACACAATAGAATTTGGAGAGGAGAGATGATCATACTATTCCTTGGAGGAATTCAAAGCCACATTCCTCAATCGGTTCTATACTATCGAGCTAAGGGAGGATAAAATGATGAAGTTTATGAACCTTAAGCAAGGTTCCATGAGTGTGAGGGAGTATGCCCTCAAGTTCAACCAACTCTCCAAGTATGTTCCATAATTGGTAGCCGAGGCATGATCAAGGATGAACAAATTTATGTCGGGAGTGTCCGACTTGGTTAATGAGGAGTTTCATATCGCCATGGTAGTGATTGATATGGATTTGTCCCGCCTCATGACATATGCTGAGCAATTTGAGGGAGAAACTCTTAGAAAAAGAATAAGTCGTGAGTCCAAGAGGGCTCGTTTTAAAGGTGGTTTCCATGGTTCCAAGGGCGGCCGGTTTCCTCAAGGCCACAAGTTCCAAGGCCAAGGATCTTACAATGCTCCTAATAGGAGATCTACTAGTGATTATCTAAGATTCCAAGGTGATGGTGGTGAGGTGCTGCCACGACTCAAGCCTAGGGCCTAGACGTGACCGGCGAATAAGGAACCAAAGAAACCCCAAACAAGCCTCACAACATATCATTACACATCCTTGGTCGCGGAAGCAATTAAAATGAAATAAGAGATAAGCATAAACAAGGGAATTGGGACTAAGGGTAAACTAAAATATCATAAATCAAGAAACAAGAGAGTCAAGGCTCATAGCATAGATACATAACATGTCCAACAACACCTCTACTACATAGATAAGAGCAGGGGCCACGATAAACAACCGGGCTCACCCTCATAGTCAATAGATAAATAAAGGTAAGGTAGTCTTAGTACATGGCAAGAGATCATAAGCGACATCCCCAGAATGTAGTACTCACCATCAAGCTTGAGAGATAATCGTACTAGCCACGTAGAGGAGGAGGATGATCAAGCGATGCACCATATGGTGACATCATATAGGCATAGAGTATGTGTTATAAGTTAGAATGTACTAAGTATTTAAGATGCAATAGAACAAGTTATGGTAACATAATCAAAATGCATAAGCATAGGCAATGAGTACATATAGCAATATGGCATGCATGGAAGATTCTCGTAGTAAATCATACCTATATGGATCATAAAATAAGTGCAAGGAATGACCATTCTTAGTGCAATTAAAGGCCTACCACCTCCTTGGAGAGGCGCATAAAACTTGGAATTCATAAAAAGGACATGACGGATTATCGTAATCTTGAATAGAATGAAAGGGATACGAACATTGCTCCTCCATGCCCACTCCGGGTCCCCGAGAGATGCTATCGACTTGATGATTCTCCCAATGGGCCTTGACAAATACTACACCCTCACAAAATCAACCTTCACTCATATCCACCCAACTTCTCCACAAGACCTCCTCATAAGTCGACTCATCCTCCACAAAGTCCACAATATCAAGAGTCCTATAACACAGGAATCACCAAAACACCTCTTCAATCCAAGAAACATGAAGAACCGGACGAACCATATCCATATCCAAAGGCACTTCCTATTCGTACGCAACCTCGCTAATTATCCTCAACACCCTATGAAGACTCACAAACGATGAATTCAATTCCCTCTTTACCAGGGCAAACCACACCTTTCATGAGTGAAACCTTCAATTAACCCCAATCACTAACTTTGAATTCAAGCTCTCTTCTTCTCACTTCGACATAGGACTTTTGACGACCTTGGGCTATCTCCAACCTTCCCATAATCAACCTTACCTCCTCTATAGGATCCATAACCAGATCTGGACCCAACCAAGCCATCTCTCCCACTTCAAACCACCCAACAGGCCATCTACAATGTCTACCATAGAGAGCCTCAAAAGGAGCCTTATGGATGCTAGAATGATGGCTATTGTTATAGGCAAACTCAATCAATGGAAGATGATCACTCCAAAATACAAGCCCTAAGCATATGCTCAAGTGTTTGGATAGTTCTTTCTGCTTGGCCATCTACTAGAGGGCGAAAGGTCGTACTAAGTTTAACTCTTGTACCAAGGCCCCTTTGAAAGAAACTCCAAAAAGTGAAGTGAATTGAGCACCGCGATCCGATATAATAGGCTAGGGCACCCCATGCAATCTCACCAATTCATGAATCTACAATTTAGGATACTATTCGACACCATAAGTGGTCTTAACTGATAAAAAGTGAGCCAATTTTTCATCCTATCAATCGCAACCCAAATGGAATCAAAACCATTTCTAGTCTTGGGTAACCCAACTACAAAATCCATATTAATCACCTCTCAATTCCAAGTAGGAATCTCTATGTATTGGGTTAGGCCACGCGGCCTTTGATGTTCGGCTTTAACTTGTTGACAACTATGACAACCAGAACCAAATTTGGCAATGTCACTCTTCATGCCTCCCCACCAAGACACATCTCTCAAATCTCTATACATTGTGCAGAACCGGGGTGAATAGAATAAGAACGACTATGGGCCTCATCAAGGTTTTTCTCCCTCAAACCATCAACGCAAGGCATACTTAAACTACCTTGGTACCTAAGGGTACCATCTCCCCCTTGGGAGGAACCTCCAGCATTCCATCTTTTACCAATGCCTTCAATCCCAACAAAGCGGGGTCAAGATCTTGCTTAGCTTTTACCTCATCAACCAATGAAGATTTTGAATCATCAACACAATAGCACAACCATTGTCAACCTCTTCCAACCTAACCCCCTCAATCTAGCCAACTGATGCACCTTCCTAGCCACCCCTTTATCACCACCATCAACATGAGCTAGCCTACCCATAGACACCCTACTCAAAGCATCCGCCACAACACTAGCCTTACCAGGACGACAATGCACACTCACATCATAATCCTTAAAAAGTTCTAACCACCTCCTTCGTCTCAAGCTAAGATCCTTTGGGTTAATGCAAATTGGAGACTCTAGTGAACGGTAAATACATCAACATGCACCCCATACCATCAGCGACACCAAATTCTGAGTAAATACCACGGTGACCAGCTCAAAGTCGTAGATAGGACAATTCTTCTTATGCATGTCAGGTTGCTTAAAAGCATAGACTATCACCTTACTATTTCGCATCAACACACAACCCAAGTAAAATCGGGAGGCATCACAATACACAAGAAACCCTTCCACCTCCTTCCAGTAAAGACAAGATAGGAGCAGATACAAACTTATCCCTCAAGATTTGGAAACTCTTTTCACACTCAACGGTCCACACAAGCTTAGCCTTCTTTTGGGTCAACTTAATCATGGGAATAGCAATAGAAGAGAACCCATTCACAAACTTTCGGTGGTAAGCCGCTAAACCCAAGAAGCTTCTAATATCTGAGGGAGTGAAAGGTCTAGGCCAATTTCTAATCACATCTATCTTCTAAGGATCCATCTTAATACCATCCTCCGACACCCCATGACCTAGGGAGGTAACCTCCTTCAACCATATTTCACACTTCACACACTTAATATACAACTCCACTTAGCCCGAGATTTGCAACACTACCCCCAAATGGTAGTTCTAAATAAATCAATACCTCATCATCAGAGACTGCCACCAACATAATAAGGTAGGGACCAAAGACCCCATTCATGAAACCCATAGAAATAACTGGGCATAAGTGAAACCAAAAGGGCACTATATCAAATTCAAAGTATCGAGAAGGATTTCACTAACCCACTAATCACCGGAATCACCTCAATAGAAATATCTTAGATCCAAACCCCTACTAATACAGGATGCTAAATGAAACCTTAGAGATCAATTGTACCTTAAGACAAGAAACGGACTTACCCCTTTGCAACCACTTTACAAGCCCCTACTCAAAGATAGATTTAATAGGGAATCGAAATTTAACTCTACGGGCCCTACATTCAATGGGGACTTAACACTAATGCAACTAATCCACCCCAAGCATAGCATCAAAATCCACCACACCAACCCAACAAGCCACAAGGCAAGACCTAGTGCAATATGAACATGAAACAACACCTATGAACTTTCAAACAACAATAGGCTTGCCAATGAGATAGCCATCAAAAAGAGTTCGAGACATGTAACCCACTAGCAACCATAAGAATAATGAATGAAATAGTGGCACACCGGCCCATCAATGCAAACACGTCAAAGCTAAACAAAATTTCAACATACTGATAGCAACATCGGGCACCTCATCCCCTTCCAGAGCCACTTGATCAATATGTCCACCTCGATCTAAAGGTCAACCACCTTCACACTTCCTTTGAACATATGGATAATTCACTAGCTTGTGACCTATTTTACTACACCCATAACAAGCATTAGTCTTCCTCAAGCATGAGCCACCATGGTACTTTCAACACCTTTGACACTTGAAATTAGTTGTCCCACCAATAACTCCTTCACTCTTATTGCATTTATGAGGGCTTATGATCTAGATCTCCATAACCATAACAAGAGCTGGTACCTCTCAAGCATGGGCCATCATGGCACCTACCACATTTTGGGCACCTAGTATAAGGCACCACAACTCCTGTATCTTTGAGACACTGGAACTTTCCTTCAATATGGGCCATCTTAGCCCCACTACCTCCCCTCTTACCATTTCAAGTTTGGGGAGCATTCACTTGCTGATCGAGGTGAATTGCCCATCTTGCCACTGCTTTTAGAAAAACACATAGAGCATTGCAAACCTCCACATTCGTCATATCATCACCCTGAGTAGCTTGAGACATATCCTATAATGTAACGGTTAGGGATTAGAAATAAGCGCTAGGGGACCTAACTCTACTGCACGACATATATCACAAAGAAGTGAAACATTTCCTAGAATGCCTCATAGCCTCTTATTCATAGTCATGACACGCTTCATAACCATGAATAAGACTCTAACCGACGCGGTGAGCTATACGCCGAGGGCCTAACAACCTAGTGCTCTGATACCATCTTTGTCATGACTCAAGCCTTGACATTACCCCCAAAAAGTGCTTGACAATGTGCCTCAAAATGCCCAGAATTTTAAAATTTCATATATCTAAAAATCTGTTCGTTATTTTGAAAATTCGACTTCATATTCTTGTTCAATGGGTCATAATTAGGGGAAAGGTTCTAACCCCGACTTTAGAGCAACCGAATCAAAAGTCAAAATTCCAAGAATGCAAATTCCAGAGGCAAAATCGTGTTGCATCCGTGACGCGCCTATGCCTATTTTTTTGCCTGTTTTTTTAATTCATTCCAAGACTTTTAAGTCTTGGGACTAAGTATTCCCAAACGTGAAAACACCCATAGTTAGCCTTATTTCACCCTCCTATCATCTTAAACATTCCCCTATACTCACTCAAACACTTAGAGTAATATTTCTCTCAAGATTCAAGTCCCAAAACCCTCATCCGAATTTAAGGAATTCCCTCAAGCTTCAAGTCTCCATCTACAATCTTCTTCAAGGTTTCTCCAAAGGCTAAGGTATGTGGGTTCCAACCATTGGGTCCTTTCATCTATGGTGCCCAATCCTCTTTTCTACTTAAATTATATGATTTAAAGTTGATTTACTCATGGATCTTAATTATTATAAATTTCACTACACAGTGAACTGGGGTTTCATGAAAGTATGTTCTTTCAGCATTTTTTGAGCTATAAATCTTAGATTTAATGTGAGATTTTTTGAGGGTTTTTGATGTATGTTGCTTGATGATGTTACAAGGTTGAAACGACCCCAAAGAGTTCTCAAAAATGTGCCTCGAAAGTGCTAAAAACGTAATTTCCATATATCTAAAAATTCATTTGTTGTTTTGAGGATCTGACTTCATATTCTTGTTTAATGGGTCAAATTGAGTGGGTATGGGTCTAACCCAAACTTTAGAGCAACTGTATCAAAATCCAAAAATTGCAAAAATGCAATTTAGGAGGGTCAACATTGAAGGGGCATATCTCTAAGCACAAATGTAACTGGGTGGCCCATGACCATCAAATTAAAGCTCTTTGAATTAGCTTTCGAATGCACTTGGTTTCACCTTATTCTGAGTTCGGATGAATGATTTATGCCCATTTTTGTGGAACTCGTTTGTGCAAAAAATGCAATTCCAGTGTGCAGTCCATTTTGGTCCTATTTTCTCTTGGCTTCGGCCCAAGACTTTTAAATCTTGGGCCTATCGGTTCTCACACTTGAAAATACATATACTTAGCCTTATTTCACCCTCATATCATCCTAAACATTCCCCAATACTCACCAAAACAATTAGTCAAATATTTACTCCCAAATTCAAGTACCAAAACTCAAGACCAATCTTAAGGAATTCTTCAAGGGTTTCACTCAAGCTTCAAGCCTCCATTAAAGTTTTCTTCAAGAAATTCTTCAAGGTCAAGATATGTGGTGTTGAACCATTGGGTCTTTTCACCCATGGTGCCCAAGTCTCCTTTTTATTAATATTGCATGATTTAAAGTTGATTTTACATGTGGGGCTTATATATTAAGAAATTTAATGCATAGTGATTTAGTTTATAAAAGTATGGTTTTTTTAGAATGGTTGGAGCTCTAAATCTTGGATCTAATGTTGGATTTGATGAGGGGTTTTGATGTGAATATCTTGGGGGTGTTGCAGGGTATTGATTGATGGTTTTACTACAGATTTTCTTACATGATTTCATCTCTAAATTGCATGGTCTTTTACCCGCATTACACACCCTCCCAAGTGTTTGATAAAATGTCCGGGTAGGGTTTCTTGTGGAAATGAAAGTCCAAAGCATAAAGTATGATATGATTGATGTTATGATGATGAAATGATCTTATATTCAAGATTAATTCTATATAAGGTGTTGCATTATACCATGCCCAATCCTGGGGGATCTAAGAACCCAGATAGCCAAGATGGGGGTTGGCACCCATTAATTGAGGGAAGGGTTAGTACTTCTCCACCTAGTGATGAGGTGGCATCATCACTAACCAAGTTGGGGGTTTGTACTCATCAACGGAGGGAAGGGTTAGTACTTCTCCACATAGGTGATGTGGCGGTTTTATCACCAACCGAGTAAAGGATTAGTACTTCACCACCTAAGTGATGGGGCGGTATCATCACTAACCTCAAGGGGTTTATACCTTAGAAATCTAGTTTGGTCTATTCTACACTTATTATATCCTATATGAACATGAGTTATCTAAGCACGTTTTACTTATGCATTGAACATACATATCATTTTGCTATACTATGCCTATTGTTTATTGGATACATTTTGATTATGATGACTACTATTGTTGCATTGCATCCCATATACTTAGTACATTCAAACATACTAACGCATACTCTTGCCTACATGATATCACCATGTAGGGACCGGAGCTCCTATTGATTCTTTTTGTGGCTAGATAGATTGTTCAAGTAAGCCTTTAGTGAGTCCTCCATTCCGGGGACAAGGACTATTCTCTCACACTATGTTTTAAGATTCTCTTTACTTCATTATATACTTATGACTATGAGTATGAGCCCGGTTGTATGTCTTGGTCCCCCGCCATTATCTATGTAGTAGAGGTGTGGTTGGACAAAGCTATGTATTTATGCTATGAGTTGATTCTATTATCTCTCGACTCTATGCTATGATAAGTTCTCCTTTAGTCTATTTTGTGCTTATTTCCATTCTTCAAATGTCATTTAATTGTTTTCGCGATCAAGGATGTGCAATGATATGCTAGAGGCTTGTTTGAGGTTCCTTCGAGTTCCCCATTCGTCGGTCACTTCTAGGCCTTAGGCTTGGGTCGTGACAAAGGTGTTGATTAATGGTTATACATGGGACTTACTTGCATGTTTATACTCTTGAATTGCATGGTTTTACACTGACACTACACACCTGTCAAGTGTTTGATAAAATGTCCGGTTATGATTTCTTGAGGAATTGAATGTCCAAAGCATGTCTTATGAGTTGAGGTGATTTTAAGATTCCTAAAGATATGTCTAATTTAAGAAAATGTTAATGATATTTTCGAGCCGAATTAAGCTCCTCTTTCAAAGATTTTACCTCTTGTGAGCCTTTGATGTTGATGATAAGGTAAGGGCAATGTTGATGATGACACATTCTTATGAATGATGATTAGGCTCTCCATTTGAGGTAAATGATATTAAGAGCTACTCGTTCCATGTCTCTAAGTTTATTACAAGTTATTAAAACAAGATTATCTTATATATTCTATGGGATTAGACTTAGCACCGAGTAGACTAAAGGCGAGTCCCCAAGTCCCAAAACTATGTGCCACCGTAGGTGAAGGGTTTAGAGGCGAGCACCCAAATCCCTTAGAGGCGAGTTGTAACACCCCACACCTTACAATATTGGTACAATTCAAAGGAAACATGATATGAAAGGGGCAAGTGACGCTAAATT
>JAPFFP010081906.1:6739-22253 GCA_026153255.1 Solanum medicagineum | reverse complement strand
GCGGTAAACTGCATCGGGTTCGTCCCTGGCTAGGTTATACACAACCCCTAGGGCCACCCCCCCCCCCGATAGGATCGTCCCCTGGCTAGGTTATACTCAACCCCTCGGGGCTACCACCTACAAAAACTGTATACTTTATCTTTCAATTATCTTTGAGATGATTCTTTGGTGGCCATAACATTGGAGCTGTAAGACTGTAATATAACATAGGACATGTGGATGATTATACAAGAGAATATGATAATGAAAAGAGTATACTACACAATTGATGAGCATATAGCAATATGGCATGCTCAAATGACGCTAGTAGTAAAACATGCTTACATAGAACATTTTACATATGTAGGAAGAGACCATCATTAGTAACCAAGGCCTACCACCTCCTTGGTGAGGCGATTGAGGTATATAACCCCCAATATGGTAGCATGGGCCCACCACCCCCCGAGTGAGGGGATTGAGGTATAAACCCCCCAACATGCTTGCAAGGGCCTACCACCCCCCGAGCTAGGTGATTGAGGTATATACCGCCCCCACAACATGTTAGCTCGCGCCTAGGAACGAGGCAATATCAACTTCCAACACTATAGATACCATTCATGAAATAAAGACAAATACACATCTCTTTCATCATCATAAAGTCATTTTACTCAAATACCATGCATTAAACCTTCAACAACTCAAGAAGCATTAACCGAACATTTTATAAAACACTTGGCGGGTGTATAATGCTAGTGTAAAACCGTGCAATTCAAGAGTGAAATCATGGAAGTAAATTCAATATAAAACCACCCACCAACACTTGGTATTACCCTTAAGCAATATACATCAAAACCCTTCATCAAATCTTAGGATAGATCTTTTAAAGATTCATAGCTCAAAACATGTTTAAACAGTCACACTTTTATGAAACTCAAACATAGTTCATAGTCAAATTCATACTAAATAAGACTTATAAGTAAATCAACTTAGACACATGTAATTTAGGTTAAAAGGATACCTGGACACCATGGGTGGAAGGACCCAATAGTTGACACCCACACACCTTATCTTTGGAGAATCCCTTGATTAAGATTTGAAATGGAGACTTGAAGCTTGAGTGAAATCCTTAAGAGCCGAAATGAGTTTTTGGTACTTCAATTTTTGGTGAAATATTTGTCTAAGTGTTTGAGAGAGTATTGGGGAATGTCATGCATGATATGAAGTTGAAATATGGCTAAGTACAGGTATTTTTATGTACGGGAAGACTTAGGCCCAAGACCCAAAAGTCTTGGACCGAAATGAAAAACTGGAAAAAAATAACACAGTGGCGCGCGCTGGCCGCGTCGCGCGCGCACTGCTCTCTTGAAATTGCACATTGGAAAATTGAAATTGTGATTCAGTTGTTCTAAAATCGGCGCTAGACCCATTTTCCGCTCAATCTTTCCCCCTGATCAAGAATATGAAGTCGAATTTTTGATATTACGCACGGATTTTGAGATAAATGAAAATTACCATTCCGGGCACTTCCGAGGCACATTTTCGGGCACTTTTTAGGGTCGCTTCAATATCTTCCCTTTGGAACATTCATCCCCGAATGTCAAAGAAGCATACATAAGAAGAGTAATCATGAATAAATCATCCCCAAGAAGAATGCAATAATGCACTTAAACATAGTTTCAAAAATCTCAACATAAGTGTTTAAAATCACCATAAACTTGTCAACATAGACATGGATGCATGCAAATGACATAAGGGCTGATACATGAGACATGATGTCACATAGGGGACTTAGAATTAGTACCTTAGGCTTGAATAGAATGGAAGAGATAGGGATATCGCTTTTGCATGTCAGCTTCGGCCGCCCATGTAGCACTTTTGACTTGTTGATTCATCCAAAGGACCTTAGCGGAAGCCATATCCTTGTTCCTCAAGCTCTTTACTTGTCTATCAAGAATCTCTACTGGTACCTCTTCATAAGTCAAGCTGCCTTCAACAACACCCACAACATCCAACGGGACAAGAGAATTCGGGTCACCCACACATTTCGTCAACATAGATACATGAAAGACCGGACCAACCAAGTCCATTTCACTAAGCAACTCAAACTCATAGGCCACCTTACCAATCCTCCTCAACACCTTATAAGAACCCACATATCGTGGACTCAATTTACTCTTTACCAAATGGAACCACACTCTTTATGGGTGAACCCTTCAAATAGACCCAATCACCAACTTTAAATTCAAGCTTCCTTCTCCTCACATCGACATAGGACTTTTAAAGACTTTGGATTATTTTCAACCTCTCCCTAAACAACCTTACCTTCTCCATAGCTTCCAAGACCAGATCCAGATCCAAGAATGCCATATCTCCCTCTTCGAACCACCCAACCCTACCATAGAGGGCCTCAAAAGGAGTCATACTAATGCTAGAATGATAGCTATTATTGTAAGAAAACTCAATCAATGGAAGATCATCATACCAACTACCCTTAAACACCAAAATACAAGCTCTAAGCATATCCTCAAGAGTTTGGATAGTTCTTCCAGCTTGGCCATCCGTTTAAAGGTGAAAGGCTGTACTAAGCTTAACCTTGGTACCAAGACCTCTTTGGAAGGATCTCCAAAAGTGTGAAGTGAATTGAGCACTATGATCCAATATGATAGACAAGGGCACCCCATGCAATCTCACTAACTCATGAATGTACAATTTAGCATAGTCTTCGGCCAGATAAGTAGTCTTAATAGGAAATGGGCTGACTTTGTCATCGTATCAACCATAACCCAAATAGAATCAAAACCCTTTCTAGTCTTAGGCAACCCAACCACAAAATCCATGTTAATTTCCTCCCACTCCCAAGTAGGAATATCTATATTTTGGGTTAGGCTACCCAACCTTTGATGTTCCACTTTGACTTGTTGGCAACTATGACAACCATATACAAATTTAGCAATGTCCTTCTTCATACCTCCCCACAAAGACACATATATCGAATCTTTATACATCTTGGTAGAACCTGGATGAATAGAATAGGAAGAGTTAGGAGCCTCATCAAAGAACCTTCTTCCTCAAGTCATCCACACAAGGCACACACAACCTACCTTGGTTCCTAAGGGCACCATCTCCCCCTTAGGAGAAAATCTCCACCTTGCCCTCTTTCACCAAGGCCTTCAATTCAAACATGGAGGGATAAAGATCTTGCTTTGCTTTTACCTCATCAACCAAGGAAGATTTTGAACCATTGATAACCACAATACTCCCATTATCAACCTCTTCCAATCTAACCCCCAATCTAGCCAACCGATGGACCTCCCTAGCCACCTCTTTGCTCCAATCATCAACATGAGGTAGGCTACCCATAGACACCCTACTCAAAGCATCCGCCACAACATTTTCCTTACTGGGATGTTAATGCAAACCCATATCATAGTTCGAGTATCACATATTCACTCCACTGATCAAATTACAAATCTGCTCACCAAACCACTATCTAAGGCAGCCTTTTTCAACGCATGCTTCACAAGTTACATTTTGTCCCTTCACTCCCAACTTGAGGGGGGGTGTAATAGTGCACGTGCCAATCAGCAGTTGCTATAAATTAGGACTTCAGTTACTTTAGAATAACTCACATAATATAGGATTGTTTATGTATTTTATCTGCTCCTATTTCCTAGGAGTTGGCTTTACATGATATGTTTTAACTGCCTTGTATATAAACTCTACTAGAGACTTATTAATAATATAAAATTTTCATCTTCCTCCTCTGCAATTATAGCAGTTGGGTTCATTTTTTTGATTGTACTATTTTTGCTTATTTAATAAATGGGCTCCATAAAGTCTTTTGATCAAAGAACAAATCCCAAAATCATATATAAACCAAAATGAAAATAAGCCTTCAAGATCTCCTTTTAGTGCAGATGAATAATCTAAATGCTCAAATATTGCTCCAACCAAATTCAATATCTCCGAGTTGTGACACCCCATAACTCCATACTCATATGTACCTATATTTCAAGCCTCATTCGTACGGTTGGGAGGTGAGATAGGGTCATGACAGACTTCTAGTACTTTGATGAGTTCAAGACTTTCCTATAAATTGAGTTTTGAGAGGTGGATTGTGCAAGGGTCAACTTTAAATGGTCATAACTAGTAGCGCACAAAGCATTGGATGACACATGACATACCAAATGAAATCTCTTTGAGTTAATTTTCCAATGCACTTGGTTTCACCTCATTTAGAGTTCGTAAAAGTTATGGCCATTTTACTGAAGACTGCCAGTGTACAGTTGCACTACGAGACCACCGTTATGGGTCATAGGTCAGGGTACGGGTCATAGTTTGGGCTCATAGCCATTTCTATAAATTGCAAAATTGAGCCTAGGTATTACGGGAGGGGTCCTACGGGTCATAGTACTGTTTACGTGTCATAACGGGGCCCGTAACATACATTTAGCAGCTTTTTAGGAAGGGTTATTTTGGTCCTTTCCCACCCTTTCTAAGCCCTAGATTGATGTTTTTATACTCATTTAAGGTCCCAAACTCCTCAGTTCATCATTTTATTTACAAAACACACTCTTTAAAACCCTCTAAGACTTCAACAAATCATTTTAAAACCCCTCATTCAATTTCAAGGATTTCAAGAACATGCTTTGGATTTCAAGAACCCACTCCAAGCTTCAAGTCTTCCTTAACTCAATTTCAAGAAATTCAAGTTTTTAAGGTATGTGGATTTCATCCATTATGTCCTTTCACCCATGGATTCCAACCTTCCTATTTATCAAAATTTCAAGATTTCGAGTTGTATTACTTATGGATATCTCTTATTATGAAATATGAGCATGAAATATGTTAGGGTTTTATCAAGTCTTGTTGATTATGCATGAATATCTATTTTTTAAGCCTATACTATGAGTTGATCTTTGTCTATTGAGACTATGCATGACTCAAGCTATGAAATCTATGAACTATTGTGATATTTTGATATGATTTACATGACACCCATGATGGGGTTTTACCATGATGTTGGTGGGCTGATTTACATGACTTTAAGATTGATTGATTTCACTATTTCATGATCCATACTTATGCATTTGCATGATTTAGAACATATATCCATATATTTTCACCATGTGTTTGATAAAATGTCTTGGCAAGAATTCTCAAGTTATTGATGATCTATTACATTATTCACAAGTCAAGTGACTTCGTGATGTTTATGAGCTTCCAAACATGTATGTAATTCACGAATTTACTATAATGTTGCAAGTATCAAGTTAAGCCCTATTTTCAAGATTTATATCTCTTGTGAGCCATTCATGTTAAAGCAAGGGTTCATGTATTATTATTACTCTTATGTTTAAAGTTAGGCTCACCATTAGAGGTCAACATGTTTTAGAGCTATTCATGTCATGTTTCGTATGTCTTATATGTTATTTAACTTATGATTATTTTAAGTATTCAGTGGGATTAGACTTAGCACCGATGGATTAGATGTCCGTGTGGGCTATCTTCAAGGGTCCATACTCCTTTCCTCAAACTATGTTCCACCATTGGACTATTCATTACCCTTGCTATACTAATAAAGTCCTTTCCGAAATGGAATGCGTTCCCATAAGGAGGGTTACTTCATTCGAAATGGAATAGGTTCCCCTAAGGTGAAGTATATTTTGCACACTTTATCTTAAAATCCTTTCCAAAATGGGACGAGTTCCCGTAAGGAGGGTTACTCCATAAGAAATAGGATGGGTTCCTATAAGGTGAAGTATGATTTACCTTGGCAAGTAGGCCACCTCCAAAATTGAATCTATGCTCTCCTAGGAAGTCAAGGAGTGGATGAGGTGCCCGATGTGGTTACCCTGTATGTTAAGGTTTTGATTTTGATGTGTATGATTCGATGGATCTGGGTGCCACTATTTCTTTCATTGTTCTTTTTGTTGCCAAAAGCTTCTTGTATGTCCCAAATTATTGTGTAAATCCTTAGAATAGCTATCCTCATTGGTGAGACCATTATCACTTGGAGAGTTTATAGATGTTATACCGTGTCTATGTTGCACAAAGTCTTACCTTGTGATTTTGTTGGACTTGATATCATGGATTTTTATGTTATTCTTGGCAATTATTAGTTACATGCATATCGTGCTTCCATTGATTGTAGAACCCGTAGAGTTGGATTTCAATTCCCTAGTGAGCTTGTCCTTAAGAGGGGGAGTTGTGATGTGGTAGTGAGGGTAGAGTCATTTCTTGTATTAAAGCCCAAAGTTTCTAGGGGTTGTATTTATCATCTTGTAAGGGTTAGGGATGTAGAGTCACCATAGAGAACAAGTATCCTCTACCAAGCATAGATGGCCTTGTAGACCAACTTCAAGGGCCTAGTCACCTTTCTAAGATTGATCTTTGGTATGGATACCACCAAGTAAGAGTAAGGGGGTGGGATATTTCCAAGGCGGATCTCGAACTAGGTGTGGGCATTTTCAATTTGCGGTAATGTCTTTTGGCTTGGCTTATGCACCGGGAATATTTATGGAACTCATGAATAGGGTTTTTAAACCTTACCTTGATATATTTTTGGTGGTCTTTATTGATGATGTTTTGATTAATTCCCATAGTGAGGAAGAGCATGTGAATCACTTGAGGGTGATGTTGCAAATTCTGAGGTATGAGAGGTTGCATGCTATATATGAAACGTGTGAATTTTGGTTCAAAGAGGTTGCATCTTTAGGGCAAGTAGTGTCGGGTGATGGCATTAAGGTAGATCCTGAGAAGATGGAGTGATAAGGAATTGGCCGATCTTTGAATATAACGGATATTAGGAGCTTCTTGGGTTGGAGGGTTATTACTGGAGGTTTGTGAATAGTTTCCCTTCTATTGCTTCTCCTATGACTAATTTGACTCAAAAGAAGGTGGTCAGAGCTCCTAAAGGATTACGACATGAGTGTTCACCATCATCTCGGCAAAGTTAATGTTGTGGCCAATGCTCTAAGTAGAGTGTCCATCGGAAGTTTGGCTCATATTGATGTTGATAGCAAAGAAGTGCCTAGAGAGCCTCACCGGTTGGCTAGGTTGGGGGTTAGGTTGAAATGGTGGTGTATTGGTTGTTGATGGTTCCAAATCTTCTTTGATTGATAAGGCTAAGTCCAAGCTAGACCTTGATTCCGCCCTCCCAGGATTAAAAGGTTTTGTCAAAGATGGCAAGATAGAGGGTTTTCTCCCAAGGGGGAGATGGTACCCTTAGGTACCAAGGTAGGTAGTGTGTGCCTAATGTTGAGACTTGAGGGAGGTGTGTTGGTGGTTTGATGTGGGAAAGATGTCCTTGTCAGGCCCGAGTTTGAATATGGATTCCATGGAGAAAGTAAGGCTTATAGGGAGAAGGTTGAGAAACAAGGATTTAGCATCTGTTAAAGTCCTTTGGAAGAATCATCAAGTCAAAAGTGCCACTTGGGAAACCTAAGAGAGGACATGAAGAAGCGATATTTGTACTTCTTTCACTCTATTCAAGCCTAGGATAACATACTAAGTCCTTTCGATGATTCCAAGTCCTACGTTTCAGTCCTTATGTTGTTCTGCATACATTCATGTGAATGTTAACAAGTTTATGATGATTATTAATATTTATGTTGAGACTTTTTGAAAAATGATGTTTAAGTGCATTTGTTGCATCCATGTCGAGCTGAAATTTTCGTAATTACTTCTCTTGCGCACTTTCTTTGACATTTGGGGACAAATGTTTTCAAGTGGGAGATATTGTGACACCTCGTAACTCCATACTCATATGTACCTATGTTTCAAGCCTCATTGGTATGGTTGGGAAGTGTGTTAGGGTCATGAGAGACTTCTAGTACTTGGATGAGTTCAAGACTTTCCTATAAATTGTGTTTCGAGGGATGGATTGTGCAAGGGTCAAATTTAAATGATCATAACTTTTAGCACACAAGAATTGGATGACCCATCACCTACTAAATGAAAGCTCTTTGAGTTAGCTTTCCAATGCACTTGGTTTCACCTCATTTAGAGTTTGAAGTCAAAAGTTATGGCCATTTTACTGAAGACTGTTAGTGCAGCATTGGACTACGAGACCACCATTATGGGTCGTAGGTCGGGGTACGGGTCATAGTTCGGGCTCGTAGCAATTTCAAGAAACTCCAAAATTAAGCCTAGGGGTTATGGGAGGGGTCATACAGGTTGTAGTGCTGTTTACGGGTCGTAATAGGAGCCGTAATACATGTTTGACAACTTTCTAAGAAGTATTATTTTGGTCATTTCCCACCCTTGCTAAGACATAGATTGACGTTTTTATACTTATTTAAGGTCCTAAACTCTTAAATTCAACATTTTATTGCCAAAATACTCTCTCCAAAACCCTCGAAGACTTCCCCAAATCATTTTAAAATCCTGTATTAAAATTCAAGGATTTCAAGAACAATCTTTGGATTTCAAGAACCCACTCCAAGCTTCAAGTCTTCCTCAACTCAATTTCAAGAAATTCAAGGCTTAAGGTATGTGGGTTTCATCTATTGGGTCCTTTCACCCATGGAGTCCAACCTTCCAATTTTATGAAAATTGCAAGATTTCGAGTTGTATTACTTATGGGTATCTCTTATTATGAAATATAAGCATGAAATATGTTGGGGTTTTATTAAGTATTGTTGATTATGCATGAATATCTATTTTAAGCCTATACTATGAGTTGATATTTGTCTATTGAGACTATGCATGACTCAAGCTCTGAAATCTATGAACTATTGTGAAGTTTTGATATGATTTACATGACACCCATGATGGGGTTTTACCATGATGTTGGTGGGTTGATAAGCATGACTTTAAGATGCATTGATTTCACTATTTCATGATTCATACTCTTGCATTTGTATGATTTTGAACATATGTCCATACATTCCCACCATCTGTTTGATAAAATGTCTTGACAAGAATTTCCAAGTTATTGATGATTTATATTGCATGATTTACAAGTCAAGTGACTTTTTGATGTTTATTAGCATTCAAACATGTATCTAATTCATGAATTTATCTATGATGTTGCACGTTAACCCTATGTTCAAGATATTTACCTCTTATGGGTCATTTATGTTAAAGCAAGGGTTCATGTATTATTATTATTACTCTCATGTTTAAACTTAGGCTCAGGTCAACATGTTTTAGAGCTATTCATCTCATATTTCATGTTTCTTACATGTTATTAAACTTATGATTATTTCAAGTACTCCATGGGATTAGACTTAGCACCGATGGATTGGATGTCCGTTTGGGCTATCTTCAAGGGTCCATACTCCTTTCCTCAAACTATGTGCCACCATATGATTATTCGTTACCCTTGGTATATTAATAAAATTCTTTCCAAAATGGAACGGTTTCCTGTAAGGAGGGTTGCTTTATTCAAAATGGGACAGGTCCCATAAGGTGAAGTATATTTTACACACTTTATCCTAAAATCATTTTTCGAGATTGACGGATTCCTGTAAAGAGGGTTACTTAATACAAAATGGGACGGATTCCCATAAGGTGACGTATGGTTTACCTTGGCAAGTAGACCACCTCTTTACTGATGAGGGGTAATCATTGGGAATCCGAGTTATAGCTCTCTTGGTCTTACTTATGTCAGTTAACATCTCTTCCCACATATGTATCATATATTGTGCAAGTTAAATGTTCCATGTACATGTTTTATTACCAGCATTGATCATGCATGCCATGTTGAGATTATATGTCCATTACTTATGAATATGTATTTTGAATATATTGGCCTATATCTTCATTGCATTGCATCCCGCATACTTAGTACATTCAAATGCACTAACGCATATTCTATGCCTAAATGATATCCCATGTAGGGATCGGAGCTCCTCTTGATCATCCTCCATATGGCTAGTTCGGTATCCTGGAGATAAGCATTGGTGAGTCCTCAAGTTCGAGGACACTGTCTACATTATTCTTGCTATTTTGAGACTTCATTATGTTGAACACTTGTTATTATCAGGGTGAGCCCAGAAAGTGTTTTGGCCCCGGCTCCGTTCCAAGTTAGAGGTGTTGTTGGATATTATGATGTATTTATGCTATTAGCTTGACTCTTCTAATACTTTTATGATTATCAAAGACTCACTTAGTCCCGTTTTTCCTCTTTTTACCAAATGACTCTCGTTTATGTTTAATTTTGCTTCCGCAATCAAGGATGTGTGCATGTTACGAATCAAGAGGATCGTCTGGGTTTTCTTCGAAGTCCCCATTTGCCATGCAATGTCTAGGCCCTAGGCTTGGGTCGTGACATGGGTGATCTAAAGCAAGAATAAGGGGGGAAAACACCATGATATTACTGCCTACTTTTGTTTTTAAAAAAAACTAAGATAGGAAGATTCAATTAAGAATACTTCTGTTAAATGTCATATCTCATCATTTAGGCAACTAAAAACTCCAAAGTGTGTGCACATTTTAACTCAAGAAGTTTATTGAACAAACGAGCTATTACTCAATACTCTAGGTGGTTTTTTTTTCTAGATGAAGCAATACGCAAGGTGTCTTTTTATATTAAGAACTTTCTGTACAGAAGGATTGTGGATCCCCAATAATAGGAAGCATGGATCCCTAAATATCTGGAGAAAAAATAAAGATGCATTCTCATTGAAATTAACTATCTCCTATTAATATCTCTGCTATTTTGGATAATTTAACTTGACTTGAGATGCAAATTGGCATAAAAGAAGTTTAAGTGCTTTCAATAATTAAAGAAGTGAACAAGTGAAACAAATCATTTGAACACATCATACAAGAAAACACAATTCAAATCACACTCAAGAAACCATCGAGTATAAAAATGGCATAATTGAAACTGAATATCACATAAACCTCAAATTGTTTTAAAGAATAAACTATCAACATCACACCCCTAAAGATGTGGCCATTCCCCGGACCCAGTGCTTTGTGCTTTGACTTCCTTTTGTTGCATAATCCTCAAACACCAGTGGTTTTTTGGTAGATTTAGAACACCAAATTATTACTAGTATTAAAATTTGCAAATGTTAAAGAGCCTATATAATTGTAGCATCACTAAGCCCAATAGGAAAAACAATTCTTTTACACAAATGGTAGTAAATTTCAAATACCTTTTATGAGTGCTTCTATTGTAGGGGGTTTTTGGGATTCTTCAAGTCTAAATATAAATTTAAGGTAAGAATTTTGCTTTCAATTCTTAAGAGGGAGAGAGGAATCAGGGAAATACAATATATAAATGTCGAGAAAGTGATGTCAAATGCATAGAAGGTGAAGGGGAAAGAGAAGAAAGAAAAAATTGTAAAGAATCCTTAAACATGTACCGACAATAAACTAATCAAAACATCTATTCAAGTGATGCTCATGTTCTGAAAAATTGATGTTACAACAAGGTAGAACAGACATCGGAGGTTCTTTCTCAATTTAATCTTCCACGCCAAAGATCAAGATCTTCTTAAATCTATATAGGCAATTTCTACTTTATGTGACGCACACAAAAACTTTGAGATATTAGAGAAAAATTCTAATTTTGTGTCAAGACGTTCTTGACTTAGAAAATGTCAATTGATTAGCATTCTGTCCATCAACAGGGAGTTGGCTAATTAAAGCTTGATAATTTGCTTCTCAAGTATTCTTCCTATAAAGTTTCCTAGCTTAACTTCCCCTAGGTGATCAAATGTCGTGTCTAAAAATATTTTAAGTTCAAGGGATGCTTCAGTAGCACTATTAGTTAAAAAACTACTAAAGAAAATAAGAAGCCAACTCTCAGATTATTGAGGACCCAAAAAGTACGACAAATAATCACTATTTAAAGAAGAAAAGATTCAAAGCATTACAAACTTGCATTTTGAGATATTCTAAATATGATAAGCTTCTTATTAAAAAACTATTTGCACTTTTGAAATCAAATAGAATACTGAAGTTGATTGAACAAATATATAGAAAAAATGAAAAACAGATGCTACACTTATGGGCAATTCTATATACTACCTGGAAATGATCGATAAACAAATGCTACGCTTATGCGTAATTCTATATACAAACAAATGACAGAGTAACTGGGGTATTTTTTCACTTTGTGTATTTGAAGAAAGCTATAAACTACCTGGATAAAGTTAGGCATCCTCAGTAGATCAGTATAATCATAGGTTTCCTCCGTCATCATCAATGCTCCCTTAACAGAGAAATGCGTAAGTCTGCCACACCTAATATGCCCCAAAAGAGAAAGGGGCAACATAATTAATTTTTTCATGTGATATATATATGTGTGGGCGCGCATATATGTATATATAGATATATAAGAATCTAGCATTTTATAGTCAGTCAGCAAATAGAGTTGGCAAAATGGGTAGATTTGGGGACATTTCGAATTTGTATAACTTGGTAGAAGGCCTCATCATTTTACAACGTTGGATCAGAGCATCACATGCACTCTACTTCAGTGTGGCCTATAGAAATATCAACAGTAAGAACAAAAAAGGAAAGTAGGATACAAGTCACGTGCTTACCAAATGAAGAACATTCTAGCCACCACACAACATCTATAAACACAACATCCATCCATGGAATCAGAGAGCACAACTGAGTGCAAAATGAATGTCAAAAGGAAATACATAATAGAAAAGAAAGAGATGAAATTTCAGAAGATGAAAGACTCACTTTGACAGCTGATAAACAGATGAAGACGAAGTACAAAGAAAGATTGTTGATGATCCAAAGTAGAAGAAGGCGAAGAGCAAATTTCCTCAATGTGGCAACATCTTTAGACAGAGTGGAAGTGGGTGGGGAGGAACATTTTAGAAAACCCTACGAAAGGACATGTTATAGGGTTCTTATTAGGCTTTGCTAGAAATGGTCTAGTAGTTTGCATTTAATTTTTTTGTAATGAGACTTGGGCAGTAAGCCCAAGTGAGTGTTGCCTTCTTGATTTATTAAAAACATCCCCTATATTTTAGTAAACAAAAAAACTAAAAATGAAAATAAAAAATATCATGTCTTTGAAAAATTATTTGTCAATATTTTACACCCTTCAAACGTGTCAATAAATAAAAAATAAATGGAGATGGAATAAAATGGATATACATAGAAATTCTTTAGCTATTCAAATGAAGTTGTTTTTAATCAAATATTTCTGAGTTCATTACTTGAATCAATTGAGTTGGAACATATGTGACTAGAGACACATTTTTTGCAAGTTCGTTATTAGGATTCTGGACTAGTTCCTATGAAGGATCAGACTATAATGATGTGGACAATACTTAGAATCTTGATATAAATACTATAAAGTTATTTCTCATTCTTTAAAGGCTATAAGTATAATAAGAGCATCCGCTAATAAAAGAAGCATCTTAAAATGATCATGTCGTGGCTATTGAGAACAAATTACATCAGATGTTCATATCTGTAGCAGGTACTATTCATTCTTCTTGAGCAAATACAACAAACAGTTAAGAGTTTAAAGTTTGATGTAAAGTTGCTTTCACTATAGACTATGAATTCCTTTTACTGTATGCAGATTTCTTCCTTGATCCATTTTGGCACTTGTTTCAAAACCACATTAGAATTACTCAACAATCTTAAGGTTTGGTTAAGTAGTTAGTAAGCAATCCAAAAAACTTTCACATAAACAAAACCTTATATATAAAACTTACCCCTGATAATGCATCTATCAGTTTGATGTAAGACCCATAGTCAACATAAATTTTTTCCTACAAACTATTTTTGTTCGGTTAAGTCGTTAGTGAGTAAATTTGGAAACTGAATCAGTTTCTCATTCATAAGGCAATAAATGTAGAAATCCTTAAACATGCAGAGACAACAAATGTAACGCTCGGCAAAATTATCGAAATACTCCTAGAATGCAATCGTGCACATAACGTATCTTTCCAAGCTCCGATGGAAAATTCGAGACCATATTTGTGATCAGTATAAAAAAATTTAGTGGGAGAATGGCCTCGACCTGATTTTAGAGCAACTAGGTCGAAAAATAAGTTTTCATAATTAAACCCGAAATAGTGAGGGTGCGCGCCCAGGGCGCAACGTGCCTTGGGCTCAAACTTGCACTTGGTTATTTTTTCAATTTCCTGAAAAGAATGTATTTTGAGAAATTCATGAAATATAGATGTCTGTGCCATAGGTGCGTCGCAGATATGGTATTACGGGATCAAATTTCATATTGTAAATCGAGAAGGGCAATTTGGTAAATCCCCGACCCCTCCCAAGCCCAATAAATGATTATAAGATCACTTTTTCTGCAAAATAAGGGTTTCTAATAGCATTTTTCAGCCTCCAAAGGAGAGAGTTTTGAGAGAGGAAGAGAAGAGAAGCTTGAGATCTTGAGGATTTGGGTCAAATTCTTGTAAGGATTCGTGTTGTTCTTCATCCCAAGTGCATAAAAGGCAACATAAAGCGTTGGGATATATTCATTTACGTGCCCCTTCGTCTACTTGAATTAAGATCATTCGTATAAATCGCATGTTTTAAATCCCATGGTCATGACTAACTTGGTATCAGAGCATAGAGTTCAGGTGTTATAGGGAGTCTATGATCGTGTCTAGAACAGTGTTTATTATTGGTGTGAAGCCCACCATATTCATAATAGGGAGGCTATGGGACATTAGGAGAAGTTTCCCTTCTTTCAAGTTTTGAATCGTGTGATAGAGCTATTTCTTAAGAAATCTACGATGATTTGTGTGATGCTCTGAACCTTTCAACTATGCCTTGCATGTGAGTTGATAGAGACAATAATGTTCAAACTCTTACAGATGAGATCCTCTATGATAAAGTAATCAGAATGGTAGAGAGACTACACCAGGCTTGAGAGAAGCCGATTAGTGTGCTAAGTTGCTTGACTAGAAAGAGTGCACTATTACTAACATGAATTGTGCATTTTAGTTAGCTCTAGATATACCCAGACCCTTTTTTTTTTTCAAAACTTGCTTTTGACACGGCCCATAAGAGAGGAACGTATGCCTCTAAAGAGTTTAATATTACTACCTAAGAGTGAGATGTGAGGTCATATAAACCCTTAGTTAGATTAAATCATCCCAGAGTTAGAAGGATGATACGAGGGAATTGTGTGATGCAGATGGTAGCATTAATCCCTAAGTTTGGAATTGGGGGGAGTGATGTGAAGAGGGAGATAACATGATGATAATGATAGACCTTGTTGGAGATTTGACCTAAGAGTCTTGTTATAGAGTGTGTTTAATAATTAAGATGTTGACTGGCAAGGAATGTGGTGCTAGGAGTAAAGTAGAGGTACCCTTTAGATAGAAATAGTAAGTTAAGGAGACGCACTATAAAAGAGGGAGCTTAAGAGGTTTGAGATATGTACACATGTGTGAAGCTCAAAGTTATAATTACTATGAGAATCTAGAATATTTGAGTTGTCGATGTGGAGTAGGCTGATATAAGTAATCCTTCTCATCACAAGTAGCTAAGTCGATTTGGGGCTTATGGATATATGATGATGAGTTTTCCATGATAGTGTGAGTCTTATGCAAATGAGTTTATGGGGGGGGGGGGGGCACGTGGG
>JAPFFP010081876.1:0-22261 GCA_026153255.1 Solanum medicagineum | reverse complement strand
AGTGCCCAGAATCGTAATTTGCATATATCTCAAACTTTATGCATGATATCGAAAATCTAACTTCATATTTTTGTTCATGGGATCAAATTGAGTGGGGGATAGGTCTAACCAAAATTTAAGAGCAACCATAGCAAAATTTGAAAATAGCAAAAATGTGATGTCGAGTGTGCTTCTGCGCCCCTAGCGCAATTTGCCAAGGGCACGCGACAGTGTTAAGTTTGCCCAATTTTTTTGAGTCAGTCCAAGGCCTTTTGGTCTTTGGCCTAAGTGTTCCCATGCGTGAAAATACCTATACTTAGCGATATTTCAACCTCATATCATACAAGACATTCCCCATTACTCTCTCAAACACAGACAATATTTCATCTCCAAATTAAATCCCCAAAACTCATCCTAATCTTAAGGTTCTCATTCATGCTTCAAGTCTCCATCCACAATCTTCTTCAAGGATTCTCCAAAGTCAAGGTATGTGTGTTTGTTTCATGGGTTCCTTTCACCCATGATGCCCAAGCTCCCGTTTACCTAAAATTGCATGATTTAAAGTTGATTTACTCATGGGTCTTATTCATTATGAATTTCATTGCATACTATGTTGGAGTTTCATGAAATTATGATTGTTTTAACATGTTTTGAGCTATAAATCGAAGATCTATCGTGAGATTTGATGAAGGATTTTGATGTATATTGTTTGAGGGTATAACCAAGTATCTATTAATAGTTCTACACTGAATTTTCTAGCACGATTCCACTCTATAATTGCCTGGTTTTCCACTAGCATTGCACACACATCAAGTGTTCTATAAAATGTCAAGTTATGATTTCTTGAGGAATTAAAGGTCCAATGCATGTCTTATGGGTTGAATGACTTTATGATGATGAATGGAATGTATGTATATGCTATTCTCCTATTAGTATTGGAAGGTGACCAGGCCCTACTAGGGGGTTATGGACAAGGTAACCGGGTTGCTCGAATTGTACATCAATCACCATGAGTCGTAGGGTGCGACAATCCACTAACCATGTCGAGGGGTTTGTACCTCAATCATCATGGGTGTTAGGGTGTGACGACCCACTAACCAATGAAGGGGTTTGTACCTGGATAACCAATTTAGGGGTTTGTACCTTAATCACCATGGGTGGTAGGGTGAGACGATCCACCGATCACTTGATGATGGTTTCTTCTTACACATGTATTATGTTCTATCTTAGCATGTTTTACTTAAGAATTAATCATATATGCCATACTGCTATTATGCTATCTATTGTTCATCTTTATGCATTTTTACTATGATGCCTACCTCTTCTTGCATTGCATCCTACATACTTAGTACATTCAAATGTACTAACATATACTCTATGCCTACATGATGTTACCATGTAGGAACTGGAGCCCTGCTTGATCATCCTCCTCCTCCATGTGGTAAGTACGATTGTCTCTCAAGCTAACCTGTGAGTCCGCCATTCCGAGGACGAAGTCTATGATTCTATGTTTTGTATTAAGACTCTTTTATTGATGTATGCTTATGACTAATAGGGGTGATCCCAGTTGTTTGTCTTGGTCCCCCACTCCAATCTATGTAGTAGAGGTATTGTTGGAAACTTATGTTGTATTCATGCTATACTCTATTGAGCTTGCTATGTCATTATGATATGAAAAATGTTTCGTAGTCCCTTGTTCCCTTTTTACTACTCTCATTGTGGTTACTTAATTGTTTCCACAACCAAGGATGTGTAATAATGTGCTAAGAGGCTTCCTTGGGGTCCCTTCGGGTTCCCATGCGCCGTGTCACGTCAATTCCCTAGACTTGGGTCGTGACAAGAAGCATGATCTGTGAGTCTTTTGTCTATAATGTATGCAATACAATTAGAATGTGAGCTTATTTTGCTAGATTCATGGATCTTGTTCTAATTCAGAACTAGCCGTGTTACTCTAAGTTAGATTATAGATTAAATGGATTAGGAAAGAATCTCAGGTCATTGTTCAAAAATAGTCCACTTTAGCCTTAAAATAACCAACAAAATGATGACATATATCTTGTTCAAAATATTTGAGCCTTATATGTACCAATTCTTTCTTATAACCTAATTAACATAGCCTTATCTAGTGAAAAATCCTTAAATTAGCCCTAGTTTGTCCTTGAGCATTGTGAACTTGGACTAAGCATAAAAGTCTAAATTGAGGGTGGCTGCTAAAAGTGGCCCTGGTTTGGAGGGTAGATATTGTGTGCTTCAATACAGCCTAAAAGCCTAAGTTGAGGGTGGCTGGTGTAAGGGTAAAACAAAAAAAATAAGGGGTGAGTTAGGAATGAGGAGAAAAACAGATGAAATCATGTACCGGGTGTAAGAAAAATAAAAGATGCCTTAGATTGAGGTAAAAAGCTAAATGAAAGGACCCCAAAAAGTGCCTGAAAATGTTCCATATGTCCCAAAATCTGTGCCCGACATCGAAAATCCGACTTCATATTCTTGTTCAGGGGGTAAAAATCGGGGGAGAATGGTCTAACCCCAATTTAAGATCAACCGTAGCAAAATTTGAAAACCGCAAAAATGAGATTTCCAAAGATGATCTGCGCCCCTGGCGCAACGCGCTAAGGGCATGCTTCTATACATTTTGGTGTCTAGTTTTTCTATCTTGGTCCAAGAATTTTGGGTCTTGGGCCTCAGTGTTCCCAAATGTGTTTTTACCTATGCATAGTCATATTTCAGCCTCATATCATCCTAAACATTCCCCAAAATCCTCTCAAGCACTTAGCTATATTTTTCACTCCCAAATTCAAGTCTCAAACCCTCATCCAGAACTAATGATTTCCTTAAATCTTCAAGCCTCCATTTGAAATCTTCATCAAGAGCTTCGTCAAAGATAAGGTATATAGCTTTTTGCCTTTGGGTCCTTACACCCATGGTTCCCTAATCTTCTTTTACTCTATTTGCATGATTTAAATTTGATTTTACGATTGGGTTTACTAGCATGATCATGTCTATGAACTATATAAAGCTATGTAAAGTTGTGAGTCTTTTGCTATGTTTTGAGCTATAAATCTTGGATTTATTGTAAGATTTGATGAGGGGCTTTGATGTGTAATGCTTAAGGGTGTTGCAAGGTGTTGATTAATGGTTTTACAATGGATTTTCTTGCATGATTTCATCTCTAAATTGCATGGTTTTGTACCCCCTTTACACACTCTCTAAGTGTTTGATATAATGTCCGGATGTGGTTTCTTGAGTAATTGAAGGTCCAAAGCATGAGATATGATATGAATGATGTTATGATGTTGAAATGAGCCTATGTATATGATGAATTCTATAGAAAGTGTTTCACGGTGCCCAATCTGGGGGACCAAGAACTCGGATAGCCTAGATGGGGATCATACTCATCAACCTAGTGAGAGGTTTGTACTTTACCACCAGGGTGATGGGGTGGTATCATGATCAACCAAGATGGTGGTTTGTACTCATCAACCTATTGATGGCTTTGTACCTCACTACCTAAATGATGGGGTGGCAACATCACCAACCTACCAAGGGGTTTGTACTTTGGAAAGCTAGATTGGTCTCTTCTACATATATGATATCCTATATGAACATGAGTTATGTAAACATGTTTTACTTATGCATTGATCATACATGTCATATAGTTATATTATGCCTATTGCTTATTGTTATGCATTTTGATTATAATGCCTTTCTCTGGTTACATTGCATCCTACATACTCAATACATTCTAACGTACAAACACATGCTCTTGCCTACATGATATTACCATATAGGAACCGAAGCCCAAATTGATCACCCTCCTCTTCCACGTGCCTAGTTTGGTACTAATCAAGCTAGTTGGTGAGTCCTCCACTTTGGGGACCTTGATCTATGCTGCTCTTATTATGTAATGAGATATTCTTTTTTATTATATATTTCTACCATGAAGATGAGCCTGGTTGCTTTGTCTTGGCCCCTGCTCTTATTTGTGTATTAGAGGTTCTTGTTGGACATATTATGTACCTATGATATTGGTTTGACTCTTGTCTCTTGATTATGATATTATGCAAGCCTTCCACTTAGCCCCTTTTCCCCTATTTTTACTCTTTATGTATTTTATATGCTTTTGCGACCAATGATATGCAACAATAAGTTAAGAGGCTTGTTTGAGGTTCCTTCGGGTCCCCCATTTGCCATGTCACGTCTAGGCCCAAGGCTTGGGTCGTGATAAACTTGATATCAGAGCACTAGGTTAATAAATCCTCGGACTCCAGCAAACCGCGTTGATTAGAGTCTTATTCATGGTTGTGAAGTGCACTATGACTATGAATAGAAGGCTATGAGACATTTTAGGAAATGTTTCCCTTCTTCATGTTCTAAGTCATGCTATTGAGTTGTGGTAAGTTTTTCCTAGTTATTGTTTTTGCTATGATAGATCATGCCTAACACTCGAGCAAGAAGGGCCCAAACTTTTGAGCAGCAATACCAATGGTGAGCTCCGGGATGCTCTCATTATGCTTGCCCAAGTTGTGGCCAACCAAGTCAATCAAGGGGCCCAAGCCCATCATGTTACTACTCGGGAGCTAGGGTAAGGGACTTCATGAAGCTGAATACTCCGGTGTTCTATGGGTCAAAGGTGGATGAAGATCCACAAGATTTCATTGATGAGGTCTACAAGATGCTGAATATCATGGGTGTTGGGCAAAACAAAAAGGTTGAGTTGGTGGCGTACCAACACAAACGGGCAGCCAAATATGGTATGATCAATGGAATAGGGAGAAGGGAATTGGTCATGTGTTGCTTTGGGAGGAGTTCAAATTGGCTTTCCTTAATCAATTTTTCCCTCTTTAGCTTAGGGAAGCTAAGTTGGTAGAGTTCATTAACATGAAACAAGGTGCTATGAGTGTGAGGGAGTATACACTCAAGTTTAATCAACTTTCAAAGAATGCTCCTCATTTGGTGGTCTATCCTAGATCTAGGATGAATAAGTTTGTGAAGGGGGTCTCCGACTTGGTAAGTGAAGAATATCGGTCCGCCATGTTAATTGGTGACATGGACTTGTCTCTGTTGATGACATATGCTGAGTAAATGGAGGAGGAGAAATTGAGAAAGAGAAGGGGGCATGAGGCCAAGAGGGCCCGTCTTGGGGGTAAGTTCCAAAGGGGTGGACAGTTCCACCAAGTCCAAGGGTCTTATCATGCTACTAATAGGGGGTTTTCAAATGTCTTCCCTAGGCCTCAAGGTGTTGGTGTTGTGGATACCATTGATGTGTGTCCTATATGTGGGACACAGGGGCCTCTGTTTGAAGGGTTCTAATGCATGTTTTGATTGTGGGGAGCTCAGTCACAAAAGGGTGGATTGTCCAAGAAATCGTTGCAAGGGACGGGGCGCAAATGGCGGTTCCATTGGGTAGTGGTGATCCTCATGGTGGTGCCCCAAGGCACAATCACTTTAATGCTCTATATGGGAGGCAAGGTGAAACGACCCCAAATATGCCCAAAAACGTGCCTCGGAATGCCCAAATTTTTTAATTTACATATATGTAAAAATCCATTTGTTATTTCAAAAATACGACTTCATATTCTTTTTCAAGGGGTCAAAATTAGGGTAACAAGGGTCTAACATGGATTTTAAAGCGAAGAAATCAATTTATAAAGTTTCACATGGTAAACTTTCCAGAGAGCTTTCGGCGTCACGGATTAATTGGAGTTTCCGAGTCGCCTCCGCAATGAAGATACGTGTATCTTGGCCTTGCTTTTCTTAGCCTGCTCAATATTTTTTTAAGTGTTGTGCCCAAATTTCCCAAGCATGTTTTCACTTATACTTAGAATTATTTTACGCTTATATCGCTCTAAACATTTCCCAAAATGCATTCCCACACTTAGTCTTGTTTTACTCTCAAAAACCAAGTCCCAAAACCCTCATGTCTTGTATTACTCTCAAAAACCAAGTCCCAAAATCCTCATCTAGATTTAGGGATTCTCTTCAAACTTCAAGTCTCCATTGTCAACCTTTACAAAGAACTTCTCCAAAGCTAAGGTATTTGGTGTTGAACTATTGGGTCCTTTCACCCATGGTGCCTAAACTCTCTTTTACTTAACAATGCATGATTTAAAGTTGATTTTACATGTGAGTCTTGAATATTGAGAAATTTACTACACACTGATTTTAATATATGAAAGTATGGTTGTTTAAGCATGTTTTGAGCTTCAAATCTTAGATCTAATGTTGGAATTGATGAGGGGTTTTGATATTAATTTTTTTGGGGGTGTTGCAAGGTGTTGATTAAAGGTTTTACCATTAATTTTCCTACATGATTTCATCCCTAAATTTCATGCTCTCTTACCCCCCCAAGGTGTTTGATAAAATGTCCAGTTATGGTTTCTTAAGGAATTGAAGGTCCAAAGCATGAGATATGATATGAATAATGTTATGATGATGAAATGAGTTAATGTACATGTTTATTGCTATATTAAATATTGTAGTAGAGCCTATGATGAATCCTATATAAATTGTTGCATAGACCATGCCTGATCGGAGGGGGAAAAGAGCCTGGATAGCAATGTGAGGGGTTTATACTTCGTCGCCATGGATGTTTAGGGTGTAACCATCCTCAAACATACGAGGAGTTTATAGCTCGTCACCATAGATGTTTGGGGTGTGACCATCATCAACCATTCGAGGGGTTAATACCTCGTCACCATGGATGGCGTGGTGCGACCACCATCAACTATGTGAGGGGTTTGTACTTCGTCACTATAGATGCAGGGTGCGACCACCATCAACCATCAAGGGGTTTATACCTTGGATAGCTTACTTAGTCTTATTCTTCACATATGATATTCTATATGATCATGATATACTTAAGCATGATTTACACATGCATTGATCATACATACTATCTTGCTGTAATATGTCTATTGTCTATCATTTTTGCATTTTGGATTATGATGCCTATCTCTGTTGCATTGCATCCCACATACTTAGTACATTTAAATGTACTATCGCATACTCTTTCCTACATGATATCACCATGTAGGGACCGGTGCCCGAGTTGATGATCCTCCTTCTCCACATGGTTAGATGGTCCTACTTCAAGCTTGTGGTGAGTCCTCCATTTTGGGGACTTTGGTTATGTTTTTTCCATATTATTTATGTATTGAGACACTACATTATGTTATACTTGACTATGAATGTGAGCCCGATTACCTCCTCTTCGCCCCTGATCTATCTATGTTCTAGAGATGTTTGTTGGACAAGGTGTGTACTATGTATGAGCTTGACTCTTGACTTTTGACTTCAATGTTTAAGCAAGTTTGCCTTAGTCCCCTTGCCTTTACTTTAATTGAATATGTTTTTTTATGCTTCCACAATCAAAGATGTGTGACGATATGTTAAGAGACTTATTTGGAGTACCTTTATGTTCCACATTCACCATGTCACGTCTAGGCCCTAGGCTTGGGTCGTGAAAAACTTTGTATCAAAGCACTAGGTTGATAGATCCTCAAAGTCCAACATACCACGTCGTTTAGAGTCATATTCATGGTTGAGAAGTGCGCCATACTATGAATGTGAGGCTCTGAGCCATTTTAGGAAATGTTTCCCTTTTTCATGTCCTAAGTTGTGCTATAGAGTAGTGATAATAATTTCCCCCTAATGATTGTTGTTTGCTATGCTATATCATGTCGAATACTAGAGGAAGCCGGGCCAAAACTCCCAAGGAGCAACCTACCTATGGTGAGCTCGGGGATGCCCTTACTATGCTTGCCCAAGTGGTGGCCAATCAAGTTCAACAAGGTGCCCAAGCCCCTCATGCTACTACCCCAGGAGCTAGGGTAAGGGACTTCACGAGGATGAATCCTCTTGTTTTCCATGGGTCAACGGTGGATGAGGATCCTTAAGAGTTTATTGATGAAAGCTACAAAATCTTGTTGTTCATGGGTGTTGGGCCAAATGAGAAGGCGGAGTTGGCGGCGTACCAACTCGAGGGGGTGGCCCAAATTTAGTTTGATCATTTGAAAGATGAGAAAGGTAATGGCTATGTGGTGCTCTGGGAGGAATTCAAATTGGCCTTCCTAAATTGGTTCTTCCCTCTTGAGCTTTGGGAAGCAAAGGTGGTTGAGTTTATGAACTTGAACCAAGGTGGTATGAGTGTGAGGGAGATGCCCTCAAATTTAATCAACTTTCTAAGTATGCTCCTCACTTCGTGGCCGATTCTAGGTTAAGGATGAACAAGTTTATTATGGGGGTCCCTGATTTGGTATATGAAGAGTGCCAATCCGAAATGCTTATTTGTGACTTGTACTTATCTCGGTTGATGACATATGATGAGAAAATGAAAGAAGAGAAGCTGAGGAAGAGGAGGGGCCATAAGGCCAAGAGAGCCCAATGTGAAGGCATGTTTCCCAAGGGTGCTAGATTTCAAAGCCAAAGGCCTCCTCATGCTACTAATAAGGGGTTTGCCAATGACTTCCCTAGGACTCGAGGTGTTGTTGGTGTGGCTCCTAATGATTTGTGTCCTAGATGTGGAGGGAGTCATAAGGGCCTATGCTTGAAGGGTTCTAATGCATGCTTTGAATGTGGGGAGCTTCACCACAAGAAAGTAGATTGTCCAAGAAACCGTGACAAGGTTTGGGGTACAAATGCGGTAGCATTGGGTAGAGGTGGTCCTCAAGGTAGTGCCCCAAGGCACAATCACTTTTATGCCCTACATATTAGGCAAGGGGTTGGTGAAGTCCCCTATGTTGTTACTGGTTTGTTGAAAATTTTTAATCTTGATGTATATGCTTTGATTGATTTAGGTGCCACACTTTCCTTTGTTACCCCCTTTTTTGCTAAAAAGTTCCATGTTAAGTCGGAGTTATTGCAAATGAGTCATATGAAATGTTTACTCCTATTGGTGCATCTATTGTTGCTAGGAGGGTGTATAGAAACTGTTCAGTTTTCATCTTGCATAAAATCCTACCTTATGATCTTGTTGAATTAGATATGGTTGATTTTGATGTTATTCCTGGGATAGATTGGTTGCATGCATACTACGGTTCTATCGATTGTAGAACCCGTAAGGTCAAGTTTCAATTTCCAACTGAAATTTTCCTTGAGTGGGAAAGTCATGATATAATAGTGAGGGGTAGGTTCATCCCTTTCATTAAAGCCCATATGTTAATTTCCAAGCGGTGTTTGTATCATCTTGTGAGAGTCAAAGATGTGGAGTCCAAAGTCTCTTCCATTGAGTCAGTTTCAGTTGTGAATGAGTTTCTTGATGTCTTTCCAAATGTCCTTCTCGGTAGTCCTCCCGAAAGGGAGATAGATTTTGGTATAGATTTCCTTCCTGACAACAAACATATCTCCGTTCCCCCACGACGTATGGCCCCGACGGAGTTGGAGTTAAAGGTGCATTTGAAGGATTTGTTGGAGAAGGGGTTTATTAGACCTAGCCAACCCCCCTTGGGGTGGTGCACTTGTGTGGTTTGTAAAGAAGAAAGATGGGCCACTTAGGATGTGTACTAACTATCGGCAACTCAATAGGGTCACTATAAAGAATATATATCCTCTTCCAAGCATTCATGACTTGTTTGACTAATTGCAAGGGGCTAGCATTTTCTCTAAGGTTGATCTTTCGTCCGTTTACCATCAATTGAAGGTGAGGGAGTGTGATATTCCCAAGACGGTATTCCGGACTAGATATGTGCATTATGAATTTGTGGTGACGTCCTTTGGTTGACAAATGCACCATCCATCTTCAAGGACCTAATGAATGGGTTGGCAAGCAGTGTAATTGGAGTTTTCGCATCACCTCCGCGACACGGAGATGAGTATCTGGGCGCTGCATTGTTTTAGCTTGCTCAATATTTTCTAAGTGTTGGGCTCGAATTTCCTAAGTGTGTTTTCACTTAGAATTATTTTAGTCTTATATCCTTCTAAGAATTTTCCTTAAACCCATTCCCACACTTAGTCTTATTTTACTCACAAAAAGCAAGTCCCAAAACCCTCATCCGTATTTAAGATTCTCTTCAAGCTTCAACTCTCCATTTCAACCTTCACTAAGAACTTCTCCAAAGCTAAGGTATATGGTGTTCAACCATTGGGTCCTTTCACCCTTGGTGCCTAAAACCTTTACTTAATAATGCACGATTTAAAGTTCATTTTACATGTGAGTCTTGAATGTTGAGAAATTTACTACAAGTGATTTTAATACATGAAAGTATGGTTGTTTAAGCATGTTTTGAGCTTCAAATATTGGATCTAATGTTGGAATTGATGAGGGGTTTTTATATGAATGTCTTGGGGGTGTTGCAAGGTGTTGATTAAAGATTTTGCCACTGATTTTCCCGTATGATTTCATCTCTAAATTGCATGCTCTTTTACCCCCATTACACAACCCCAATGTGTTTGATAAAATGTCCGGTTATGGTTTCTTGAGGAACTGAAGGTCCAAAGTATGAGATATGATATGAATGATGTTATGATGATGAAATGAGCTGATGTATATGTCTATTTGAATATGAGATACTACATTAGAGCCTATGATGAATCCTATATAAATTTTTGCATAGACCATGCCCGATCCAGGGGGAAAAGAGCCTGGGTACCATGCGAGGGATTCATTCTTCATCACCATGGATGTTTAGGGTGTTACTATCATCAATAATGCGAGGGGTTTATACCTCATCACCATAGATGTTTTCGGTGTGACAATCATCAACCATGCGAGGGGTTTATACCTCGTCACAATGTATGGTGGGGTGCGACCACCATCAACCATGAGAGGAGTTTATACTTCGTCACAACGGATGGTGGGGTGTGACTACCATCAACCACCAAGGGGCTTATACCTTGGATAGCTCGCTTGTTCTCATTCTTCACATACGATATTCTATATGAGTATGATATACTTAAGCATGATTTACATATGTAAAATTGATCATACATACCATGTTGCTATAATATGCCTATTGTCTATCATTTTTTCATTTTGGATTATGATGCCTATCTCTTGTCGTATTGCATTCCACATACTTAGTACATTCAAACGTAGGAACACATACTCTTGCCTACATGATATCACCATGTAGGGATCGGTGCCCGAGTTGTTCATCCTCCTCCTCCACGTGGTTAGATGGTGCTACTCCACGCTTGTGGTGAGTCCTCCATTTCGAGGACTTTGGTTATGTATTTTCCCTATTATCTATGTATGGAAACACTACCTTATGTTATATTTGACTATGATGGTAAGTCGGGTTACCTTATCTTGGCCCCCGCTCTTTCTATGTTTTAGAGGTGTATGCGGGACAAGGTTTGTACTATGTATGGCTTGACTCTTGACTTTTGACTTTGGTGTTTAAGCAAGCTTCCCTTAGTACCCTTGCCCTTACTTTAATCGAATATGTTTTTTTAACGCTTCTGCAACCAAGGATGCGTGAGGCTTGTTTGGGGTACCTTCGGGTTCCCCATACACCGTGGCACGTCTAGGCCCTAGGCTTAGGTCGTGACACAAGGGATTAGTGAGAATCTCGATGTTGTTATAGGTATGTTTCAAATCTTTGGTCTTGATGTGTGTGCTATGATTGATCTGGGCACTCTTTCTTTTGTTACCCCTTTTGTTGCTAAAAAGTTCCTTGTTGACCCCGAGTTGTTGCATGAGTCATATGATGTGTCTACTCCTATTGGTGACTCTATTGTTACTAGGAATGTTTATAGAATTTTTCCTATTTGCATTTTGCATAAGTTGTTTCCTTTTGATCTTGTTGAATAAGATATGGTAGATTTTGATGTCATTCTTGGGATGGATAGGTTCTATGCCTACTATGCTTCAATTGATTGTAGAACATGTAGGGTCAAGTTTCAATTTTCTAATGAACCCATCCTTGAGTGGCAAAGTCAAGTTGTGGTGGTCAAGGGTAGATTTATTTCTTGCATTTAAGCCTATAAGTTGATCTATAAGGGGTGTCTTTACCATCTAATGAGCGTTAAAGATGTGGATCTTAAGTCCCTTCCATAGAGTCAGTTCTACTTGTAAATGAGTTTCTTGATGTCTTCGCAAATACCCTTCCCGGTGTTCCTCCTGATGTGTTGTCAAAATACAGCACATCTGGTGCCTAAAATAAGCGATTTTGTGAGTTCTTAAAGCGACTTTTTAGTGTTTTGATCTATTTTTATTGGCATGATTTTGAAGAAAGGTTACAAATTTAGCTGAAGTATAGGCCTTACGAGCCAACCTACGAGTCGTACCTCAAGCTACGAGTCGTAGGGTTCTATTGTAGTAGGAATTAGAGACCAAAAATTAGAAATTTTCCAAGTAAATATCACTCCTACGAGGACGTCGTACGAGTCGTATGTAGATAGAATCAGAGAGCCAAAATGTTGGACCAAAAACTGAAGACCAAGACTATGAGACAAACATACAAATCATAGCCTAAGAAATGACCGATAAGTATGGTTCGTACTAGTTCAGTCCAAGATACAAAGAACTTGATACGAGACCCTAACTGCGACTCATAGGTCATCCTACGAGTCATAACTGCAAGGCTTATCAGCTGCCAGTTGTCTTTTCTATGTAAATTCAAGTGTTATTTTATAAATACTATATATAGCTAAAGTTAGGTTTTTGAGAGGGAGTATGACTAGTGGACAATCTAGTATTACTTTTTGGCTCTTCTTTTAGTTTTTAAGGTAGTTTATTGTTCTTTATTGGAAAACCCATTTTGAGGGTTGCAAATATTACTTTGTACTCATTATTGATCAATCAAGCTTGTGGGTTTGCAACTTGTGGTGCCTATTCTCTTCATTGTTATTGGTAAAACTTTCAACTATGTCTATCATGTGCATTTTTGTGTGTTTTGCTTTAGGCATGAGTAGCTAACCACCCACGGCTTGGGGTTGTGTGAACTATGGGTAGTTGAATTGAATAACCTAGGTTTCTTGTGCTTTTATGATTGGGGTTTTGCATGTATTATCTATTTCCTTTCATTTTTATTGTTATTTGGTGGTGGCCAACACCGAATCCCACCTACTATGATGATCCCAACCTAGGTAGTGACGAATAGGGAAAAGGAAGTAGATAACAGAATTTGATTGATATGTTCTCGTCTAATCAACCAAACCTGACCAAGGGGAGGTTGACTGGGACAATTAGTAATGGTTAGTTGGCACGCCATGGTGGCCGACTAAGCGCCACGGTCAAATTCAACCTTCACCTTCACATAAGGGCTGGAAGAGCGTAAGTTACCTTCATGCATGCAAATCACCAATTGTAGTTATGTTATCTAGGGTAATCGAGTTGATGAATCATGGGGAACATAATTCTTAAGTTATCCCCACAATTGAGTATTTTCTCGCATTATAGTTAGTGTTTATTTTATTTTGTTTTTGAATCACAAACCCCACCCCCTATTTAGAGATTGTACTCATAAATACTAGAAATGATTAGTAGTGATGTCTTGTAGTCAAGCCTTTGTTCCTTGTGGATTCGACCCTAACCTCGGTTCGGTTAATATCTGACAACGACTGCTATCTTATTGAAGCGTGAATATCATTAGCAATTATGGCGCCATTGCGGGGAATATGACTAGGTTTTGACTTGATTTCACTTTTAGTTAGTTCTAGTGTTGATTTCTAGAGTCTCTTGTACTTTATTTTTGAATCACAAACCCCACCCCCTATTTAGAGATTGTACTCATAAATACTAGAAATGATTAGTAGTGATGTCTTGTAGTCAAGCCTTTGTTCCTTGTGGATTCGACCCTAACCTCGGTTCGGTTAATATCTGACAACGACTGCTATCTTATTGAAGCGTGAATATCATTAGCAATTATGGCGCCATTGCGGGGAATATGACTAGGTTTTGACTTGATTTCACTTTTAGTTAGTTCTAGTGTTGATTTCTAGAGTCTCTTGTACTTTATTTTTGTTTTGTTTTTGTTGTTTGATTTTATTTGCAGGGTATACTAGGTTGTATACCGAACACGAGGAGCCAAGGCAATCCCTTAGCTCCATTGAATTTGGAGATCCATCGACTACCAAGAAGAATGGCTCAAGTGAATAACAATATTGAGGTTGAGGAGAATATGCACACGAATGAGGATATGGATAGAGAGGAGAATCCACCACAAAGGGGTAACAGGCGACAACTCAGGGACTTCAATGAGAATGCTTATGGATGGAATCAATATTGATTGAAACCTATGGTTATGGATGTTACCGGTGCTACAATATTTCCTCCTTTACCGATAGGTACTAAATTCACAGTATCGAGTGGATTTCTCCAAATGCGCCAATACTGCATTTTGTTCATAGGGCTACCTTAGGAGGATCCCCACTGTCATCTTCAGAATGTGGTGTTTTATTCAAAAGTGACATGGGGACACAAAGCCTTTCTCTTGATGTTATGGGTTTAAGAGTGTTTCCACTATCATTGACAAGTAATGCAGCTATATAGTTGTCAGAGCTTCCTTTGGGTGCGATCACAAGTTGCGGCGAACTTCATAGAGTGTTTCTTGAAAGGTATTTCCCAAGATCCAAGAAGTTGAAGCTCAAGGACCAAATAAACAACTATGAGAAATTACCGGGTGACTCTATTACCATAACGTGGGAAAGATTAACCAAATACTTGAGGATGGTTTCTTATCATAAGATTGTGGATGATGCCTTAGTTGAAAATTTTTATCGGGCACTTAATGAGAGTAGTCAAGCTTGTGTCGACACAATCATGGGAGGCATGTTCCTAGACCAATCTTTCACATTGATAGCCACAAGGATGGAGCAACTGGTAAAAGCAAATAGAGCATCAGTTAATACCATAATGAGCAAGCAAAGGTAAATGAAGAGATCATGGAGCAACTTGCTCAACTTCGCACAAGTATGGACTTGGTCTGAAAGCAAAACCAAGAAACCATCCATGTAGTCACTCACCAACCTCCGAAGGCTCCTATCTAGGATGATCCATTCTTTGATGAGGATGCATGTTTTTTAAGCAACAAAGCAGCGGGTTTCCGGAACAATCCCCAAGGGTCTGATTCGGACTATTGGAGGCAAGTTTCTGGGAATCAGGGTCAGAACTTCAACCGTGATGGGATGTATAGAGACAACCAGGGTGGATAATATGAGAGAATGAGATTGCGACGCAGATTGGGAGAAAAGAGTGGGCTATAGGAATGGTCCATACGTGCCACCACATAATCGTGATGCCGGCTCAAGTAAATCCATGATTGAAGATATGTTTGAAAAATTATTGAAATGAGCCGACCACCAAGACGAGACTTTAAAAGGAATGAAAATAGATATCTCAAGTGTTAATCAAAGGATAGAGTCTCACTCAGTGGCAATTAAGCAACTTGAGCAACAATTTGGGCAAGTGTCTTCACAATTGAACCAACGCCAAAAGGGCACCCTACCAAGCAATTCGGTTCAAAATCCTAAAAATGAAGTGCATTGCATGGCGGTGATGACTAGGAGTGGCAAGAGCACAATAGATCCCCATATGCCGGTTATTATGGATGAAGTTGCAGAAAAGGGTCTTGGTGGTGAAGTTACGGGTGAAGGAGAAAGTCCAGAAATTGTCAGGAGGCAAAGATAAAAGCTGAGGGAGCATGACAAAGTGAAATCTATCCCAAAATCCCCTCCTACTTTACCTCAAACTCTTAAGAAGAAGGAAGAGGAGGAAAAGTTCAAATACTTCCTTTCGATGTTGAAGCAACTATCCGTCAACTTTCCCCTTTTAGAAGCTTTGGAGAAAATGCCAAGTATGCCAAATATATGATGGATTTGGTCACCATGAAATGCACTTTGAGCAAACAGTTCTCACAAGAACTCCAACAATATAGTGCGATTATGACTAAATGTCTTACTCAAAAGCGAGAAGACCCCAGTGCATTCACCATCCCTTGTACCATTGGTAATGTCGAGTTCGCAAGAGCATTGTGTTACTTAGGAGCAAGCATCAATCTAATGCCTCTTGCAGTATTCAAAAAGCTTGGCCTTGGTACTCTTGCCCCGACAAGAATGAGGTTGCATATGGCGGATCGAACCATTAATAGCCAGAGGGAATTCGTTTGGATGTGCTTGTTAAAGTTGATAAATTCATCTTCCCGGCAGATTTTGTTATCCTGGACTGCGAAGTTGATTTTGAGGTGCCCATCATTTTGGGGAGACCATATTTGGCCACTGGGAAAACCCTAGTGGATATGGATTCAGGTCAGCTACGGTTTAGGGTTAATGATGCAAAAGTTGTGTTCCATATTCGCCAATCCATGAAACACCCAGATGAGTGCAAAAATGAGGTGTGGACCCTCGATGATAGTTGATGAAGGAAGAATACCAAGTCGAGCCACGACATTAAACGAGGCGCTTCTTGGGAAGCAACCCAAGCATCATTGATAAGTGTTGATTTAGTTTTAAGTGTTTTGGTTGTTGAGATTCTTAGGTAGACGTTGTGAGTTTGTTTTTGTGATTGAAAGACATTGATGCAGTTGTAATATCTTGGGAATTGTTGTGTTTTCAAATTTGATTTGCAAGTGAGAATTGAAGAACTAAAGATCTTAAAAATGACACCTGGAAGCAGCCTCTATGATCAGCCCTACGAGTCATAATACACACTATGACTTGTAGTCATGCATCATAGAGAGAATTAATGAGTATTAGAAGTTGGCACATACACTACGAGCCAACCTTACAACTCATAGTGCACCCTACGAGTCATAAGTAGGATTCGTAGTGCCCAAGTATGATTTCTAAATTTTTATAAGTGGTGGGTCTACTAGAGACAAGGACTTATGAGTCGTAGGATAACCTATGACTCGTAGTTGGGGTCTCGTAGCCCTGATCTGCAAATTTTTTAATCACCAACCCAATTTAGTTTAAAAGGGGGTCAAAATAAAATTTGACTCTCAAATTTATTTCATACAACCCTAAGGCGAAGGAAAACCTCATCCCATCACTCACATCATTATTCTAACAAAATATCTAGACTAGCTACGACATTTTCAAGTAAATATTCTTGCAAAGGCACTATTCTAGGGTTTTCGGCATGGTTTTCGATTTCTTGAACTTTTGTTTACTTCTCCAATCAATAGGTAAGCTCTGTGGTTTAATTTTGAAACCTTTTATGGTGTGTTTAATTGTCTGATTTGCTTAATCATGTTAAACCATTCCATATAGTGATTATTGGACTAGACTTGTAATATGGGGTCTTTGGACTTTGAATAGTTGATTTGTGAGCCTAATTATGTTGGAACTCTTGAATGGGTAATGATAATATTGAAAATTTATGATTCATGGGATGTATTGTGTGATTGTTGCCCAAGCATAGTATTAATGGTTATGGGAGTTAAAATTTACGCTTTAACTTGTGGGACTTGATTGAAATAGTTGAATGGAAATTGCATCCCTAGGGAACGTTTATAGATGTCAAGAATGAGTTTTGAATGTATATTGCTTCAAGTGTTCATATTGTGTTGAACTGTATCTAATTCCGAGGATATAGTGTTGTTATGAACTCCTGATATAATTGAAATACTTGATTATGTGCCACAGAGTTTATTTTGTTATTATGTGCCAAGGTTGTTGGACTTTGTGCTTGATTTGTGCTTGTTGTAGGAAAATTTTAGGCACCACTGATGCCTTCTGTTTCCTGCTACGAAGTCCTCATACGAGTCATAAGGGTCCTTCGTAGCAAGCAGCAGTCATATGTGGTTCCTTTAAGTTTCTCATACGAGGCTTACGCATGACTCGTAGTGCGTGCTACGACTCGTACTGAGGGTCTCGTAAGCATACATGAGTTCTGAAAAATGTTTCTAAAAAAGGTTACGAGCGCAGACTACGACTTGTAGGTCACCCTATAAGTCATAATTGGGTCTCATATCTGGGATCAGAAAGCATTTTTTGAAGGCATACTGGTTTTACGAGGGTAGTTTATGACTCGTAGGTCAACCTATGAGTCGTAACTGCACTCGTACCTGCAAACTTGTAGTTGTATCAATGCATATTTACTTTTAGTTGTTCTTGTTTCTTTTTCTTTGTTTTGTGTTCCAATGGACCAAACATCTTAAACTTATATGTTGCTTTGTGGTTTGTTTGCAGATAAAATACCTCCAAAAGACAAACGGGCAATTCAAGCTCTACAACGGGAGTTGCGGGATGAATCCTATGAAACCAAGCAATTCGAGCGCTCTATGGAAGTCCACAGAGTAAAGGTAGATCTGGAGGCCAATAGACCTCAGACTCGGGCACTTGCAGCGCAAATGCCCATGCAAATTTAGTAGTTCCTCCTAGTCTGAAGAGGAGGAACAACAGGGCAATGAGGACAGGTCAGATAGCAGCTTGCCACAGATGACCCCCTAACACTTAGGTTCAGAGTCAGAGTAAGAGAGAACTTCTCAGTAGGAGGAGGTTCAGTCCCAACCCCTAGCAGATTACAGATAGTGCATCCCTGGGATGAAGGAAATACACGATCAGGGGTTGGAACCTAAGGGGCAAGGCAAACTAGTTAGCTAATTTCATGAGGAGTCTCGATTGAATGCCTCAAGTTTAGATAGAGTGCCTAGATTGGATGCTGGGTTAGATAAGCACGGGCTACGGTGGATCACACAGCAGCTGGGCAAATATGCCCCTTATATAGTCCATGACTTCTATGTGGCGTATCTTGCTACACTCCGTTGGGGATTGCCGAAGAACAAAAGACCAATTGAGCAGCCAAGGCTACGAGTGGTGACAGTCCAAGGGAAGAAAGTTGATATCTTGGAGGAGATGATCTAATGAGTGCAGTTTGGGCCTACTTATACAGTTCCTCAGTCTACCACTTGAGTGCGATAGCCGTTTTGAGAAAATGAGGAAAAATGTGACTAGGATGGACATCAGGGCCAAGACACAGTTGCTACGGTGGATTGCCAGTCAAATCTGTGAGGAGGGTGTCGAGCCGACATAGGTCACAAACCACACAGATCCTATAGTAAAGGCACACCTTTCATTCCGGGCCAATTTTTGGTGGTCCATTATCTGTTGGCGTATTAGGCCAACCTTTATGAATAATTTGATCTCCCTTGTGAGAGCAGTACTATTGGACAGAATTCTAGTTGGGTATGCTATAGATTGGCCCCGGATCATTTCGGAGCAGATTCACGAGCCTGCAGCTCCGACGGGCACCTCACTGCCGTTTCTAGTTTTGATTCACTCACTATACAGTACAGTAGGTGTTTCTATTGACCCTCACTGGCACCATCATTTGGAGGCCACACGCATTATAGATCCCATCCTTATAAGGCTGATGAGAATTCAGTGGTCTTACCACGAGCAACTCCCTTAGTTATGGCAAAGCCATTCCTGATAAAGCCGTAGCTTCTAGGTTCACCTCCAGCTAATACCGGCACTACTCTGGCTACTACAGAGCCAACGCCAGTGTTTGAGATCGCGTCTACACCATCCTCTAACACTCCAGCACCAGCAGCATCTTCCTTACAGGTTGACCCTCTTTTGTCTGCTGTTGCATTTCAGGCTTTATTGCGCAGGGTGGCTATAGTAGAGGGCAGGCTGTGTGAGCTATTTGTAAGGGTCTGGTAATTGACTGATGAAACTGTTCGGGACTTCGAGGAGAGGATGAAGGCCTTTGCTAGAGATTTGGTTGATGAGAGAGTCTGAGCAGTGGATGCCAGGGTCGATGCGTTTGAGACTTGAGTCCATAAGAGGCTTGAGAGAGCTAGGCCTGCCGATGGTAGCACAATTAGTAAGGAGTTAGCAAATTCAAGGCCGACTTATACAGATGTTGGCAACCCTTGTTCCATCCATGAAGAGAGCACTGATAGGAGACGAGGCATTTGATTGGCTCACTAACCATTTGGACACCCGAGAGAAGAGTCCCTTCGAGTACGTTAACAAAGAGCCAATCCCAAAGAAGCTGAGACAAGTGGAGGAGCCCATACCTGAGGAGGTGGTGCAGGAATCGCTTTTGTTGGCGGTTATTCAGAGAGAGAGAGCATAACATACCCCACCTGGAGAGGGTACTTCCAGCACTGTAGTAAAGGAGGAGACACAGCCCTAGGATCCCACAGACCAGTCAAAGACCGGTGCTTGATGCACCATGATGTTTAATTTCTTTTAACACCAGTGCTCATTTCATCATTATTGGATACATTGTTCTCGTTTTAGACAATCCTTTATTATCTTGGTTTTGGTTGTGTTTAAATATGTTTGTGTTGGATGTTCTTTTTACTTCTACTTTGGATGTTTATTTTTGGTTTTTAATGGATGTAGGTATATATTTCTATGTTATCATGTTTTGTGTTTGTTCTTGTTTTTACTTTTAGGACAAAGTATCATCTTTTGGTGGGGTGGTGGAAGTTGTTGATTAAGGTGAAGTCTGAGTAGCCTTAACTGTATAACTTCCCCTATTTTTTATCCCAAGGTTTTCTTGCGGTGTTTCTTTTTCCTTGTGGATGCTTAATTTTCTGTTGAACTGGCATGTTTAAGTAGTATAGATAATTTGTAAATGCATAGTATTTGTATCTATTGGCATATATATTATTCTTAACTATTCATTAAACTTTTGATGAAAAAATTGGGTACCCTTAGAGTTTTTGAGGTTGCTATTATTGATGCATTCATACATTTTTGAGTATAAGGCAATGCTTGTTCTGACATTGTGAAGGTAAGCTGAGACTGAAAGCATGAACTTTGAGTCTATACTTGATTGTAGATGCAAATGTCATTTGTGTTGTGAGTGTATTTTGCTGCATTCATACATCCTATATGGACTCAGAACATGCCTTGTTACTCTAAGATTTGTTTGGGTGATGTCCTGGAGATGGAAAGGATTTTAAGCTCTTGTTCTTTGAGTGAAACCACATTTAGCCTAAATGACCCACCAAGTAAGTGAGTGAATCCCTTGTCCTAAATTTTTGAGCTTCTCATGCTCTCATTCTTTCTTGATACTCTACTGACTTAACCTTATTTAACGAAATACCTTGGTATTGGCCTTGGTCCATCCTTGAACATGTGAACCTTGATTGAGGCCAAAGGCCTAAGTTGAGGGTGGCTGTAGTTGGCGGCCCTTGTTTGAGGCATAGATATTGTGTACTTCACCTAAGGCAAAAAGCCTAAGTTGAGGCTGGCCCTTATTGTGGTAAAGTAATAATAATTAGGTACTTAGTTGGGAAATCAAGAAAGAAATGAAAAAGCATGAACCTAGTGAAGAAAAAGAAGAAAAGTGCCTTAAATTTTGAAAAAATAGCAAAAATGAGTTTGAAATCTAGGCACATCTGAAAAAGAGAAAGAAAGCACTCGAGAAAAGTTCAAAACAGGAGAATAAGGGTGAATTGATTCAAAAGGGTTGTATTATAAAAGCAAGAAGTGTTGGCAAACATGGTTCAAGGATAGCTTTAGTCAATATTTGCCGAAAATACCTTACCAAAGCACCCTGAACCTATGTTATTAGCCTTTAAGTCCTAAAGTGATCCAACTCCATTTTATCGCCAAGCCAGTAGATGAGTATAGAGGCAAGCATAAGGTGTTAGTCACTATGGTTGAATTTTAATTGTGAGAGTGAGAATTCTTCCTCAGTCCTTGAAATCTAAATGCTTTAAAGTGAGTATAAGGGACTTCTTTCAAGTTATGACATTTGCATTATATGAGTAGCATATCACTATATCAGTGATTGTGGACAGTTGATGCTCCTTAGCTTGTCATAGTTGGATTGCCAAGTATCTCTTTATGTTCCTGTTTACTCAATAATTTTACAATCCTGTCTTGAAAATAGTAGTTGGGTACCTGCATCAGAGGAGTTGATATATATGCCATTAGTATAGTTGCTATGTATTTCTCTTTGTCTGTGTAGATTGAGTCGTCGCATGAGGACAAGCAACAATACTAAGTTGACTATGTTGATGTGTTTTCAAAATACAACACATCTTGTGCCTGAAATAAGGAATTTTGTGAGTTCTTAAAGTGACTTTTTAGTGTTTTGATTTGTTTTTATGTTAATCTTGCAGAAAAAAAGTTAGGTTGGCATGATTTTAAAGAAAAGTTGCAGATTTTGTTGAAGTATAGGCTTTACGAGCCATACTATGAATCATATCTGTAACACCCCACACCTTACAATATTGGCATAATTCAAATGAAACATTACATGGTTTTGACAAGTGACGCTAAATTTTTAAAAGTGCTTGAATCTCGCGTTAATGGGCTATATTTGCGTTTAACGCTTAAGAGCGTCGAGTGAATACATATTTTGTGTCGAATTAAGGAGATTACGGCCTTAAATGAAGTAAGAGAATTGAGGTGCTTGTAGGACTTAGAAGCTAGC